>VNJV01000589.1:0-20842 GCA_008042635.1 Drosophila nikananu | reverse complement strand
GGCGGCCAGGCGGTGGGACTTTCTCGAGGGGTTGCCTTCGTGTTGATCTTAAACTTAGATAAATAAACTTCAACTTCAGTGGATGGAGAAAGAGGGCAGAAAAAAATATTTAAAGGTTTTTCCAATGCACATTTTTGTGCAGCGGCATTAACACGTCGTTGTTGTTCCCGCGAACAAAAGACCGGCGAATAAAATCCAGCTGAAAAAAATGTACAAAAAATAAAGAAGAACGGATTGGATTCTTCAACATTGTCCATTGTCCACTCACGAACGGAGCCCATGAAATGGGGCATTGAAGCGTGGAAAAGTCCCCAACCCCGAAAGAGGAAAACTCTTCCACCTCCTTCTCTCGGTGTTGTGCCCAGCCATGTGACAATTGTCAATGTGAGACCGTAATTTAAGGCTTTAAGTCGACGAAGGAATTTCCCCAACATTTTTCAGTAAAATGTAATCGAAAAGAGAGAACAGAATGCAAAAATGAACCTCAATTTCTGCATAAAAATTAATAGAAGAAGAAAACTCCCCCCTCTGGAAAGCTTTTACACTTTTTCCAATTTCAGTTCGATGATATTTTTTGTCTCTGTTTTTGCGGTTACTTTTGCTGGCTTTTTGTTTTGTCACATAGCGCATACGTCACAGTATGGGTCCCAGTTTTTGGCTTTACTTCAGACATTCGACTTTTCCAGGGTAGGAGCTCTGGTAGGGCTCCGGCTCCGGTTCTGGCTCTGGCTCTGGCTTTGGCCTTATTGTTCCGTACTCGGCGACAGCCTCAAGCAAAATTATACGCATGAGCGCCACGGAAATGGCAAACTCAACTACAACAACCCATGCCAAAAAAAAAAAACTACCAAGACCAAAAAAAAATAAAAAAAAACTGCAACAAAACAAACAGAATTGTAAGCAACACCGAATAAAAGAGAGAGACAACACACAAAAAAGTGCAGCATTGCATGTCTAAATGGGAAAACAAAGGCTGCCATTTCCACCTGATGCCACGCCCACATAACCCAACACTTTGCCAAGGCGGAAAATGCAGCAGGGGGCGGGGCGGGGAGGGGTGGAAAATCCAGGGGGCGGCGGTGTATGAGTGAGTTCCGTTGTAAAAGTTTTGTAGGAAATCAAAAGAGAGTTTTTGTCGTCATCATGATCAGCACAAGGCAAGGCGGAGTCCGGGGAGTGGGGATTGGAAGGCCAGAAAAATTTAAGGGAAAATAATTACGAATTCATTTTTGAAAATGCCTTTTCGTCGGGTAATTATTATTGTGTTATAATACAAAGAATTCCTTTTAGTATATTTCAAATTTCAAATATGAAATTTAAGAGCTTAATTATTCTCACCAATATGTTTCTAACCCTTACTTACAGACTAAAAACACTCCTTTAACCGAAACCTGCATTTTTTTAGCAATTAACTAATTTCATGTCCATTTTCCCCATAATGTAAGTGCTGGCTATTTATGCTTTTTGTGCTGGCCCCTTAAATGGCAGCGGAATGGGAAAACACTGGGAAAAGGGCTTAAGTGCAGTGGGAAAACGTTTGAACCTTTGGTGCTTTAGGAAAATCATGCTACCGAATGCAAAGTGAGCCAAGACCAAAGTTTGCGTGTGTGTTTCGGCTGATGTGTTGTGTTTGGTTGTTTTGTTGTGCTGGGCAGTGTTTGTTTTGCGGTTGCGGGGGCAAACCCCTTTCACTTTGATATGGCTGGCAGCCGGGTCACTGCTGCCAAACTGCTGGACAGGATTAGAGCCACTTACACAAGCTGCTGTGCAATGGCAATGGCAGTTGCCAGTTGGCCAGTTGGCTAGCTGCTCTCCATTGCCAGAAAATACGTATATATATCCAGGCAATATCATAAAAAGCAACAGCTAAATGCCATAAAACTGACGCGAGATCTGTGTGAGACTGTGTGTAGGCCAGGCCATGGATTAGTGCGACGCTTTTGGCCAGGCTTCAGCTCGGCTTCGGCCCGGCTCTTATCTATTTGCCAGAGTGATGTGAAAGCTAAGCCAATGCTCACTGAGCTCGTAAATTAATTGCCTCGGTTCGAGTTCGCAGAGTTTTTAGAGTCCGTCTGTCCGAGAGTGGAAAACTGGCCGGGCCAGGGAGCGAGCCTGCTGCATAATTGATGTTAGCTTTCCATTTTCAGTTGACAGCATTTTCCAGTTTTCAAATTCGGTGCGTTGCACTCTCCTGGCCAGGAAAAGATGCGGGCTCCGAAAAGTCCAAGTGGGAAATTGACAGTAATTAGATTGATTACGACGCCGGCGGTGGTGGCTTTTATGCAAATAGCCTGCTCATACTTGTGGCAGTGATTAATTCACCTGCCGAAAGTCATTTGTGTCGTGCAAATTATACGATTCATATTTTATGTATTTAACCTTTTAAAGGAGGAGTGGGCGTGTCCAGGGGCTTCGCAGGGGAAAGTCAACGGCGACGACAAGTTATCCGCGTTTGTCCGCGGCTTTTAATTGGCTTTTAATTACATATTAATAATATTGCATTTTTCTATCTCTGAAAATGTTGGCTATGTGTGCAGCATTCGCAGTTTTTCAATTGGAAACTCAATTAATTTCAAAGACATGTGCTGATGGACTTGAACTATTTTCCGCTGGTGCAAAAATGTAATCGATTTCGTGAGAAAAAACTCGGTTGTTGGGGGAAATTTTTATTACATTCGATCTATATTTATTCTATTACACAAAAGTGCACTTGACAGCAGCAAAAATGTTTAATTAATCGAAAAGTATTTAGAGACAAGCTTTTGAGTATTATGACTAAATAAAAAAAATTTTGTATTTCGAATGCAATATTATTGTGAGATTTTAAATGAATTTATTTTTTACGCCTCAACACACTTTCCCTTTAATCCCACATCTTCCCTAGTATCTCACTGACTCAATTACACCCAATTGTCTACAATTTAAAACCCGAAATTAACGACCGGATATTGCTTAAAATTCATAAATTACATATACATAAGCTCGAGACCGGCAATAAGCCGCAGATCAGGCAAGTTAGCCACAACCCTCGCAGTAAGGGGAATTTCGAAGCCGCAATAATTACATAGATTCCCCGAGTTAGCCAAAGTCCGGGCCACTCTTGGCCAGTTTCCAGTTAGCAAGCCAGTCAGGGCAAAAAATGGTTTAATTGCAGTGCCAAAGGGGGTTGGGGTGGTTTGAGGTAGTGCCATTGTTGAGAATTTTGGGGAAACGCCACAAAGTTGCTTTAAGTTTGGTGCGGTAAATTTTCATGTAAATCGCAGCTCAGCAAATAAATCGAGCGGCGAGTCAACATCAAGTCATCAACGTTCAAGCAACAGCAAACAGCATTCCTAGTCGGTTTTAGCTGCCAAATGTGGAGCAGGCGCCGTCTGCAATTGTAACTGCCTCCTTCTACTCGTACACTGCGAAATAAACTTGGTTCTCTATTTAACTAGTAAAACAGTAGCCTTTTTATGTATCAAGGGCCCAACATAAATACTTGCGAATTGTAGAATCGGGAGAATCTAATGAACTTATTCAAATTCCAAAAATATAAAGTTCAGAATTATACAAAACTAAACTGGCACTAATTTCGCAAGACATAAATCAAATAGATATTATTAATTCCTATTATTTTATATTAAGTTAAATCGGTGTTTAGGTTTCTCTCAGTGCTCAGAGCGCCCAAGTTGAAGTCAACATGCATAAGCATAAGATAGTCATCATCATGGCGGGCGCATTAATGACTGCCTAAAGCGGCGATCCCAGGGGCTGCAGTGGATTTCGGGGCAGGAGGGGCCTTAAATGCAATGAGGGGTGCCCCACTGTTTGGGGCTGCAGGGGGCAGGAGGCAACAATTGTTGTGGCTTTGCATTTGCGGCGCAATTTATATGCAAGCGATTGCAATGCGTGCACAAAACGCATACAAATGTAATTTGCAACGCGCGTTCGCTCTTGCCCCCAAATGCAAACGGTTCGGATAAGACGGGCAAAGGGGAATGTGTGCGGCATGAGTACTATGGGGTTAAAGGGGGTGGTTGCCCGCCCGGGTTGCTCTGCAGAAATCACACACAACCCGCTTGCATGGCGGCTCATTTTGGTGAATAATTGAGACAATTACGCATATAGCATATATATAGTCAGGTCGTGGGGGGTTTTGAAGCCCTGCAGCCTACGGAGATCTAGGCAATTTGTATTTTAAGTGGCATTAAAAAATATATATGCGCATTAACATATAAGTAAGGGCAGCGCTGGCATGGCAATGTGGTGCACATATAGGAAATAGGCATAATTATATCCAGGCAGGCAAGACCAGGCCGTAATATAAAATGCAAGACGCGTGGCAAAAAAGTGGATTGCAGCCAAGAATGTGGCAAGGACCTAGGACCAAGAAACTAGTGTAGTTTATGTTTAAAGTGATGGCCATGCAAAGCGATATTTTATTTTAACTGAGAACTTTTGTATACACTTAAATATATATTTTTTTGGCCAACTGAACCAAAATTTCCTTTCCTGATTTGGATATTTTCAATTTCGAACAACACAAGTGAAATCAGCTTAATCTCCAACTGAGTCACTTGAAAAGTATTTAATTTTGTGGCTTGCGGCTTGTGCCCTCTGGCATATTCATTAAAATTCTACTCTCAGTTCAAGTGGCAAGTTCCCTTTTTGAGGCAGCCGTTTCTGGGGGCATGAACTTCATCAATTGAGCATGGAAATAGTTTTCGTTTTTTTTAGATGGGCCTCAATTGACTTTGATGGGCCATTCCATATTAATTTTATTAATTCCTGTTTTGGCAATCAAAGCAATTGTTTTTTGCTGCCGCTCAAAGCACAAAGGCAAAAAGTGGGAGAAAAAATGGTAAATATTAATCATTAAATGCGACTCTAGGGCAAAAGTATTTTAAGTGAGTTAATTGTCGCAGTCAGCAGTTGTGGCAGCGACGGGAAAAAAAGCGAATACGCAAACGAGGCCATAAGTTATGCCATTTTTCCCAGTTTCCCTCACTTTTTCCCCCACAGTTTTTCCCGTTATCCTGCCCTCACTCCAATGAATTGAAAAGTTTAAAAAATATATGCACTATATACGGTAAAACGTTGTTAATTACGTTTTCATACGCAACAACAGCAATTTGCAGCCCTTACCCACAGTCTGGAGTGCAGCGAAAAATAGTTTACTAAAACCGTGGCGAGCCGTGTTGCATTTATTGTTGCAATTTGTGTGTCCCTGTGTGCCTTGTGCAAAACACAAAACACGAATTTAACTGCCTTTTTTCTTCGGTATTAACCAGTACTCCGTGTGTGTGTATATATATGCAGGTAGGGTAGGTAGGTATCCGTATCTGCAGCCTTGCCTTCGGGCCTCCGGAGAGACGGAGATACAAATGCAGGTTGATTTTTTGCCAGGACCAGCACTATATTTGTAGCTAATTGGGGATTATCTGGCAGCTGGCAGATGCAGCGAGAGATGAATGGGGACATTTTATTTACTGAATATTTCCAATAATAAAGCATCTTGCGAGCAGAAACATGAGATGTTTGACCCGAACAAGCTTTAAATAAATTTGTGACAGTTTCTTGGCCGCTTTAAAATAAAAATTATACTTTTCATTGGTTATTCTGAATAATATGAGCATTAATATTATGAGTAATATTTTTTATCTAAGGCTTAAAACGGTTGAAGGTATAAGCTTTCTTATTTCAAAAAATTTACTTGTTAATGGATTAAATCTTTTATAATTTTTAGACACCAAAGTTTGTTGAATATTTTATCTTCTTTTTTGTACCTTTAAGTTCTAAAAAACCCTCTTAAATGTCAATTTTTCTTCTCTATTTTTTGGCTAAACTTTAGAATTCGCTTTGCTGAGCTCACTTCATTTCCTGTTGTTGTTTCCACTTGTGCGAATATTCTTGGACTTTTTTCCTCCTTCTTTAAGCAATTCGTTTCTAATTGCTGGTAATTGTCTTCCATGCCCCGGTGCCTCCCCTGCTGCCTGCTGCCCCGATTCTCCGTGACCATTTGAAGCAGCTGCGAGACCCAGAGACCCACAAAACACAAAACTGAGGCAGAAACACAAAAAAAGAGAAAAAATAGCATGTAATAGCAAATTATGTTGCAATTACAAAAGCAGCGCAAAAGCAAAGCGAAACAACATGAACAACGAGCCGGGCAAACTGATAGAAAAAGTTTAACAAAACAGCAACAGCACATGGTCCCCCAACCTCCTCTCTAAAACGGAGTTCTCTATGGATTTTTCGCAACAACCTAATTGTTTTTTACTTTTTTGTATTGTTTATTTTTTCCTCTGTCTCTGCGCAAAACTTCATTCAGGCAAAAGATACATAAAAAAAAACTAACTGAGAAAATTGCAGGAAATTGTCAAGTGGAGTTGAGATCTCTCAGCATTTTCGGTTCCACCTTGAATACGGCTTTAATCGACTCTGAAGCAGGGAGAAATAAACACCTACACAGGCTGCCAAGATGACAGAAACAAATAAAAGGCAAACAGTTCAATTTACGTCAATTAAAATGTACATGGGAGAGAGCTTATAATTGACCTTCTTGGGCCCAAACAACTTGTCAACTTGATCAATGCCACTTTCAGAGAAGTAACCTTACAATTAAACCAAGTTTACCTCCGAAATAAATTTAAAAATCCTAAAAAAGCACAGACCAACTTTCTCTCCCACAAAAAACTAAGCGGAAATCATTCATAATTGTTAGCTTAAACTTTTCCGCAAGGGGAACTCTCCTCGGCTTGTTTATTCTTGTTTATTTTTTATTCCTCATAATTAATTCGCCTTTTTTCTTATGTTTTCTCATAATTGTTATGCAGAAATGTGTATGGGTTTTTGAACACTTCCCTCGCCCCCTGCTCCTTTTAAACAATTAACTTTTGTTTTTCTTTGAACTCACACATTAACATAAAAATTTAAATTATTGGCCAAGAATAAAAGGTCAAATGAAAACATCAAGTTGTTGGACTAGCCTGGGAAAGCCAAGCTGAAAATTCTGCCTGAGATGCGTTCTATTTTCCTTTAATATTTGTGAAGATGAGAAGACAAAAATGCCAGATTCTTTTTTAAGGCATTGACTTCCATTTCCCTTAGGTAGCTGGCAGACGAAATTAGGCATTGTCATGTTATAAGCTATTGAGAAGATCTTTCCACGCATCCTAACGGAGTTCCAGAACCACACATCATCCTTCTTAATTACCCTGTTTTGTGTTTTGATTTACTGGATTTTTTTTAGAGATTTGTTTTTAGTTTCCCAAATAGATACAGTTGCTTTATAAGTATATGTGATAATTCATTCTATTTAGGTAACTTAATATAAGTTTTTAAAATATTTAACTGTAATGTTAGAAAGACCTTCAAGGCTTCTTCTAAGACTTTTTCCCTCTTCAGCAACTACTCAACTCAACTTTTGACAGTTTTCACCGCCCCACATTTAAGGCTCTCGTTGATTGAACCGCACAGAAATCAATTGCTTTAAAATCGAATTTTCATTTGAGGAGGCTAATGAATGCTGTAACCCATTTCAATCAACGCCTTGTCAAATCAAAACGGAAATATTTTCCAAACATTTTCATAAAACGAATATAAAAACCACAGTGGAGAGAGAATAAATCGAATAAACAACGACAACGAGCGCAGATGCCGTAGGAATTAAAGGAAATTAAATTGAGCATTCACAAGAGGCAGGCAGGAGCCATTGTTTATCCCTATTTGTTGTAGGTCTCATTGTTGGCAGTGGTGTTGCATGTTTCTTGTCACTCGTCATTGACGAATAAACAAAGCGAAATGCAAAACTAAGCCACAGAAAAAGGGACAGCCAGCGAGAGGCATAAACAAAAAGAAAAATACCACTTGAGAGAAAGGCAAGGCAGGGCACTTGTGTGTGCCACACATGCCACTGCAGCTGGAATGACTGAAGAGATACAGCTACAGCTACAGTCACAGATACATTTACAGATGCAGATGGAGAAATGGAGCAAAAGCGAACGACATCGATTGGTGAATGTCGAACTGCATCCGAGAAGCGATTCCGGCTGCCTGCCAAGCGGAACTCCAGCGATGTTCACTACGATAAGAGGTTGTTCTTTGGGGCGTGGATACGTTCGGTTACACCCGCCGCAATTGTCACCACTCCCCCGTTTTATTTAGGGATTTATGCATACGCCCTTTAAAAAACACAAAACATAACGAGGAGAATGCACGGAAACTTACGAGCTCTAGAGACTGCAGCTAACTGAGACTTATCAGCATGACTAATTAGCCTGTAATAAATTTTTTTGCAGCAATAACTTCCATGGAACACAGTCAGGACTCACTGAGTATATATTATTTTAAGATAAAATATAATAACCAAGATTCCACTAATTAATTAAGTTTACATTTATTGGCAGAACTAGCTTAATTGCTGAGAAAAAACCCACGAAACCCTAGTCGTTCTCTTAAATGAACTCAAAATGTCAGTTACTTGGTTACTCTCCTGTTGCCAGTTTTGAGTGCTCCCTCTGTATCCACGCATCTGACAGATGCAAAACCCACTTGGCATGCAAAGCTTGGTACTTGTCTAGCACTCAAGTGGCATCACTCCTGGATTCTTTTGGATCCCCTTACCATGCCCGATTCCATGCCCTTTCCCTCACCCTCGGCCACACCCATACCAATCCCCCACACTCATCCCAATACCCGTCACAATTGGCATTCTTCAAAAATGCCACACATCCTCCCCTTGGGGAGCTTTGTGTATACTCCATGCTCCATTTCCTGGGAGTGTGTGTGCAATCAATAAATATTTTTTCTTGAAATTAAACAGGGTTTACGGGCGGGCAGGCGGTGCATCAGTAAAACAATCAAAATACAAATAATGAAGAATAATGAGCACAAAAGGGCCAAATCTCGGAGGCAGCATGGAAGCTGTCTGTCTGCCTCAAGTGTTTACACTCTCAAGATCGTTTCGAATGCGGAAAAGGGAAAAAGGGGGAAGCCTGCTCAAAATGCATCGATTATGCTTTCCGATTCTCCTATAAATAGCTAGGAAAATGTGTGTGCTGAGTTTATCAGGGGAAAGTGTTGGGATCAATCATGACAAACGATTAAACATGAGCAGAGGGAATAATTTCTTAGCACTTGCATGTGTTTTAAGCCATATAAAAATAGCTTTAAAACCCTCTTTTGTTCTATTAAACAATTACATTTAATTTAATATAACTAAATCCGCTTTTGCACTCAGACATCAGGCATAACCACGCTAAAACTCAATTTAGGGCCAGCACGAGAACAAAATTAAATTTCAATAATAACAAAACCCTTACGACGCCTCCTCGTCTAACCACTAACCACTAACCCGATAAAAAATCAAAGGGAAGGGAGCAGAGCGCTGCTCATTCACTGCCACCACAAATCCCGGACCAATTTCGATACTCTGATATTTATACAATATACAGCAGCAAATAAATATTTTTTTAGTTAGAAATTCTACTATTTATTCTCCGCCATTGTTGAATGTGTTTGATTTTTATGTGCTTTTAATGGGAAATAAAAATGAAATCATGTGTGCAACAGATTGTGGTTCCACACCGCTCCCACCATGGGTGCATATATTCTAAATCTCTTCGATTGGAGAATATTCTGGGGATTTGTTTCGCCTGGTTTGTATTTTGTGTCGCATTCGGATCGATGAAAAACCGAAACAAAAAAGGGAAACATAGGCGTACACACAACATTGAAAAACATTTGCGGATTTTGGTTTTTGAGCCGCAAACATTTGATTCCATTTCGGTTTGCAAGTCAATTGATTTGTCATGAAACGCCCCCAAAAAAGAGGAACCCAATTTCCGAGCCCACTGCAGTGGGGGAACGTTTGAAATTCAATTAGAGTTTACGTTGAAGTTTGTTACGTTAAATCTTTAATTGAAATTGCTTCTGTACCTTTCGATTTGAGCCAGAATGAAATTGCAGAAAACTGCCTTAAAGTTTTTTTTTGTCCTGTCTACGCCCCCAAACAAAATGTACTTAGACCATATCACAAGCCAAAAATCACAAAAACCGCAGAGCAGTGGAATATACAAAAAAGTACAACAAAATTGGCAGCCAAGGGAGCGAATGAAAACAAAAGCCGGAAAACAATTTGATGAAAGCGCACCAGCGGGGGAAACTCTTGGTGAAATAGTGCGGGCAGCGCAGGGCAGGAAAATGTAGGGGAAATGGAAAGGTAACACTCGCAGCGGGAGCGAAGCGAAGTGAAGTTCAGGCGAGGCCAATGACATTTGCAGTTGTTGTACTTGATTGCAGTTGATTCGTAATCGTAATCGGATTGCAATTTGCCTGCACTTGTTACAAACACGTGCTGCAAGTAATTGAAGGGTGCACTGGCAGAAAGCATTAGATCAGCGTGAAAAATATAATAATAATGGGATGAGAAAAGGAACAGAAAAGATTAAGGGTTTTGGCAGGAAATTTTTAAATAATAGGCAAACAGGTGATCTTGAATTAAAATTAATTTAATTTAGAAATAAAAACCCCTTTTTGCAATTAGTTAAGTAGTTAAGATTTATTATGTTCCATTATTATGTTAATTAAGTATGCCAAAAACTTCAACCAAATACTTTCTGAACATATTTTTTCTTTGTGCATTTCAGGGTTAAACAACCATTAAATGTTACCAATCCCGTTTGCTATTTGTGGATTTGTGTGGATTGGAAGTTCTTGAAAACTCGCAGCGGGACGTGTTAATTGCCTCAACCTTCCTGTTAATGAAAATGAACAAAAAGATTTTCCGACTTTTCAGAAGAAGATATTTATGACCTGCCCTCTCATGGCCTGTGTGTGTGCAGGCCACACGCCTTTTGTTTTGCTTTAATTATGGGCGGGGGTGTATGCATTTGCTATTACTCCGGGGAGTGAGGAGGGAGGGCGTGTCTGTTTACTTTTCTCACACCTTCGGGTTGAACTTCTTCTCCTTACGGAAAACGTAAACAAAGTCTTCTTGAACCCGACCCCGAAGAGCGGAACGCGGTATGCGGTGTGCCTCTCCAGCAGCTGTCAACGGCCCAAAACATTTGAGCCCGTCAACAGCACAAATAACTAAACGCTAAATTATAAAAAAAAAGTCAAAAAGTTTATAAAAACAAAAACAAAGCCGAGGGAAAAATACGCATAGAAGCGCAAACGTTTTCTCGGCTTTTGTTTACAATTTGGCTTCCGCTTTTGAGGCCGTTTTCTGTTTACCAATTGTGACAGCAACTTTCTTTTCTTTTCCTTCTCTCTGCCCGGCTTCTGTTTTTCTTTTATCTATAATTTTCATGGTTCGGCGTGCCTGTCGCCGTCGGAGAGCTGATGACATTTTCAAGAAGGTGATAATTCTTTTTTAATAGTTTTTCCGGCAGCTAGAGAGCGCGCCAACAAGTGACGTTTATTGGACTGCATGCCGGGCATTCCGAATTTTTCGCTTCAGATGCGTAAATTTCGGTAAGACTTAGGTGGGATCACTTGAGATGGAACTGGAGCTTACCTGGAAGGAGAAGAAGAGAGAAAATTAGGGAATTAGTTGAGGAATTTTCAGATACTTTGTGGTTCAAAGTTCGTATTTAATAAAGAAAGGAATTGAGTTCCAACAGATACTATTTTTATTTTAGTTTAGAAAATACTTTGAAATATATACTAAGAAATATTCTGTTATATGTATATAATCTACGAAACCTAATACATTTTGAAGTTTTCCGATTTCAAGACTGGCATTCTTCAGCTGCCAGCACACACGTTCTTCTCAATTTTTCGGTTGAAAAATCGTTTTGGGAAATTTGTTGCCTTGCACCCGAAAATTCACTCAGAATATCTGTCACTAATCTATCAGTTTGGTCAGCAAAATCCATTGCATTTCCTGTGCGGCTCGTTCCGGCGCCAAACAAAATTTCATTTGATTTTGCAGCCGACGACAACGACGACGTCTGTTCAATTTATAGACATTTCCCCCAAAAATGCAATACAGAAATTTTACTGGAGCGAAAATACATCGTCACACACAGGCATTTGACCGGCCGAACCAACCGTTCAATTTTCTGGGAAAACCCAGGAAAGCCCCTGCCAAAGAACACGTTTCCATGGCCCGCAATCTCGGCTAAAACGAGTCCCACAGCCGGTGGCGACTTTTCAGAGGGGGAAAAATGGCGAACTACAAAAACAGGCCAGCAGGCCGTTTGATTAGAGCGAGCCACACTCAGGCTCACACTCACACTCACACTCACGGCCCCGTGAATCATTTTCAATTAGTGCAATTGAGGCGGGTGAGTCAGTCAGTCAGTCGCGTTGCCATTCATAAAAATGCTCAATGTCAGCGAAATGAAAGGAAAATGCCGGAATACTACGAACAGTTTCGGAGACTCGCAATTATTTCTCGCTTAGGAACGTCGCACAGGGTCTTATGTCATTCGCCATTCGTCTCTTTGTTTTGCCCCAACTTTATTTTTACATCTTTGCATAACAGCAAACTGTGGCAATAATAATTACAACAAAAACCGCTAATTTGGAGTCAGCCCAAAAGTGTTTCATTGCCTTTGAGGGCCCACCAGTAACGACCGCATTTATTTATGATTTTTTTTTTTATGAGCGCCACAGAACGCTACGAAAATTGTAGGCCAAAGCAAACCAGAGACCGGGAACCGAGAACCGAGAACCGAAATCCGAACTAAAGTGCTTCTAGTCCGCAAGTTGTTGGTGGCTCTTGTTGGGCTGCTGTCAAGCCGGTCGCTCAGTTTATGGCCAACCGTTAAATTGGACTTGGTTGCAGTCGCTGTTTATCGCTGACAAAAAGGTTTTACTTGACCCAGTCAAGAGCCAACTACAGTTGTCGAAGCAGTGGTAGTTGGTAGTTGGCTTCGGGCTGGGCTGGGCCCCTTCAAACTGGGTCGATTTGCTCTGGCTATGGCTTTTGAGCCCGAGTTCTGTTGCTCGAATGGCGTTGAAGTAGTTGCAGGCTATGGCTACACGGCGAAAAAAGTGCTACGAAAAAGTGCTACATTGATGAGTAATTTGAGGGGAATTTAAAATGAAATAATGATGGTTTCTTTTGTTGCAGAAGTTTTTATAGATTTTTTGCATTTACACTTTGCTAGTCCAGCAAATGACCACCCATTTCTCTCTCTGCATGGCTTTGTTACCAGTGCAGCTGTTGGCATTGCTGCATGTGTAGCCAATGTTGCTGATGCTGTTTGTGCTGCTGTCGGTTGCCATGTTGCTGCTCTGCTCGGCTGCTGCTTAAACAAGAGATGTTGCTGCTGCTGCTGTTCCATAAGCGATTTTTTGTGCAATATTTGCTGGCGTTGCTGGTGCTTTTGGTTGCCGATTTTTAAGTTACCGCTTAAGGGTTCGACTCTCTAGCTGGCCTTGATTTGGCAGTAGTGGCTGCTGCTGCTAATGCCCTCGTTTTTGTCCTCCCAAGTTCTAAGCCATCTGCCAATCACTTAAGTGCAGGAAAATTGAATTTGGGAGCCTAATGCCGTTCTACTGGCCGGGTCAGCAGCCGCCCCGCATTGCCCTTTCACTTTAGCCGGCTTTTACGTAGTTGGCGACAAAGTTGTAAACCATTTACGAGGCATCCGTTGTCTGGGCAAAAGCAAAAAATAAAACAAAAACTACTTGTGGAGTGCACGGATTGCAGAGCAAGTTAAGCCAAACTAGATTTCCAGCGAGAGGCAAAACTTGTTCTAAATGCTGCCTGCCAGACCTTGAAATATCTACAGAGAGGTTTTCAAAAACATAGAGGTATTAATTCCAGTTTCCTCCTCAATTAATATTTAAATTATGCGAAAAATCTGAATAATTCCCGTGATTTAAACAAAACAATGACAAATCATAAACACACGCATTATTGTGGTAAAACTAGAATAATTTTCCACACAGGGGCTGGTGCATAACATAATTTTCCATAATTGGATTATGAAAATAATAAATTTGCACTTATGTTTATATACGAAGAGGGCGCTGTGGCAGTGGTAATGGTCATAATTTCATCGTATTACAGCAATCAAATTTGACCAAATAGTGCCAGTTAATAGAATAAATGAAATTCATAGTCAATATGTGCATTTATTTAATTTTTGAATGGCGCGCCACTTATTGTTTCACCATGGCATTTATTTAGTTGGTAAACATTTTAATTACTCCTCGTCGTAGGGGGGAAATGAATTTTGCACTGCTGAATAGTTCGCTCTTCTACGCAAAAGTTTGTTTATGGCTTTAATTTCGCATTTTTCTCACTCCAAGCGTTGTGATCGGTGCTGTAAAACTTTTCGTCGACACTGTAAATGCCAACCGACCGGCTATCTGCGCTGGCAAGGTGAAAGTTGTTTCTACTTCTGGTAAGAGAGTTTTTCGTGTGTTTTTCTGTTAGCCGTCGCCGTCGCTTTTAATTACTGAATTAAATGAGGAAATTAGAAAGATGGAAAGCAATGGGTCAAATGCTTGTTGGTATAAAATATGAGAACACTTCGTTTGGTATATATGGGAATTTCTATTACGAACACGATTCTCTGCAAAGTGAAAGTTTCCAGTTTTTAAAGGGCGTTGAAAATGAAATTGTGAGAACTGAGAAATAGGAAGTGGTCAAGTGGTTAAGTTGTCAGAAAACTAATAATAAATGGTAATAATGCATAGCTTGTGTCAGACTCAAGAATTTAATCAGGGAATGTAACCAAATGCCTTAAAATAAAAGGTATTGCCTGTTATCACTGGAAACGCCCAAAATGTTGTTCCTTATCAAGAAACCCAAGCTGGAATGCCTTGACAGAGTTTATTTACCTGCCTTTTCAGGGCTTTAACATGTCATTAATATTTAATTGGCACTATTTAACCCCAAGACATTTCCCCCCGCCCTTCAGCCTGTATTCATCCATCATCTGAAGTTATTTTTTCCTCCCGAGTCTCCCCCTGTAATGCACGGCGACAAACTTGAACTTTTTACCAGCCGTTCCCCCATTTTGTTTATCAAGAATAAGTTTTTCATTTGGCTCGGGTTGGCGGGGCCAAAAGTGGCAAATAAAAAATAGTATTTATATAAAGCCAAGTCGCTGACTGATAAATCCCGCACACTATCTGACTTGGGGCTACACTAGCGAAGAAAGAGTCCAGAATAAATGGAAATATTCATTCCGAGCGATAAGTTAACAGGCGTGACTAAGCCCAAAGCTGGTTAAGGGAAAAAACGTTAGCTCTCTCTCTGTCTCCACTGCATATTTCACTCTTTTTTTATAGTTATAGTTACCCCGTCTCTTGGCAAGCCCTTTTCCGCAACTTTTATAAATTAAATGCCATAAAGTGAAAAACTTTCCTGTCTGTCTGCCTGTCGGCCTGACTCACGCACTCACACGCTCACTTAGAAAGTAATTACCTTAAAAAAATATGGCCAAAAAGTGTAGAGAAGCGGGGTAATTCCCAGTAGAAGTGCGTGAGTTGTGAAATTTATTTAAATTTAATTTTAATTCTATGTGTTTTTAGGCCGCTTTTATGGCCGAGGCTTTTCACTTTTTCTTGTGTTTCTTTCGTCGTGATAAGGGCCCAGTCACGCACGCCATTAGGCCATAATGAAAACTTAATAAACAGACGTGAACGAGAGTCGAGAGAGGAAAACCCTTAACGGGCCATCCAATCAAACCGAATAAAGAGTTGGCTAGGCAAGCATAGCTGCTGTAATTTCCACAGACCCCGAGCCAACAGTTTGAATTGACATGTTAATATGCTAACATCAATCCTAATCTCGGTCGAGTCAGTCTGTCAATCTTCGTGCTCGGTGGAGGCTATTGTCTGGCCAATAAATGAGTAAATGACTGGCACACACCCCCTCTCATTGAGACACACACACACCTACACCACACGGCAGGAAAGACAGTGGCGTTTTGGGATATCCAGTGGCTGTGCACAGGAAGAAACATTAATTAGATATTAATTACATATTTGCTCTGCTCGTGTTTGTTTTCTTGAACTTATTAGTTTTCAAACAACATTTAGAAATAATTGTACTCCTTTTTGGACCATACTTTCCAATAGGTTTGCTAAAGTTGTTCGGTTTTAATTCATTTTTAAAACATGCAAAATTTTTCTTTCAGTGCAGCAGCAGTAACAGTAACCAGCCTGCCAGCTGACAACTGTTTTGTTGCACGAACGTCGGACATTTATCAAATTAAACAGAGTTTTCAGGGAGATGGCAGCCGAGATTGCCTGGCCGCAGGAACACTTGTTTGTGTGTGGCCAAGGTGTAGAATCCACACCCCCGCCCACCCCTTTAACCCACAACTGCCGCACTCTGCTCACTGCCCACTGTGTGAAATGAGAGCTGAGCCCAACAATGGACGTATAACGAGCCCCTGGCATGGCATCTCATCTAGACAATCCACTATCCACCACACACTGTCCTCCCACTCCGCAAATTGGCAGTGCCTCTAACCGCCTTAATTGCTAGCCAAACAAATTTAGACATTTATGGTGAAGACTGTCCGCACCCGGAATTATCATTAGCAGCAGAAAAATATGGAAGACTACAAACTGCTTCTAATTATGTGTATGGGATGTGTGCAAATATTAGTTATAGCTTAGAAAAGCGCAAGCAGACATGAATTATGATCGTAAATAGCCAGGAGAAATTGGGTTTTAAATGTAGTAAATTACTCTGCAATAAAGTAATATTTTTAATTTAAGTAGTTAAAGTAAAAAATCTATCTCTAAACTCTCAATAAAAACGCGATTTAATTTCTGAATAATCTTCAGCTTCCCTTTCGTTAATTAATTAGTATTACTCCTCACTTCCTCTCCTTGCTTCTTTGTGTGCTGAGCAAGTCAGACTTGTTGAAGATCCGAGCTCAGGAACCACGCCCCAGTCGGACCCAAAAAAGCAATAAAATAAACTTAAATGGGTCAAACTGAAACCTGAAACTGTCAAATTGGTGGCTCCCTCGAGGGGGGCTCTGTGCGGGGTGTTAACTCGCTTTTCACACAGACCTTTTCCGTTGGTTACTTCTTTTATATTTTGTATTTTTTTGAAAAAGTCAAACAGCCAAGAAGCGAACGAAAAAAGTTGAGCAAATACAACGTGCAGGCAATACAAATATAAAATAATTAACTTTAACAATTCTCTCACACACACGAGTCGCTTGGTTACCTCGCTTTTTTCCCGCTGTGGTCTCTCTCTCTCTTTGACTGCCTCCAACACCCATTGAATAAACAAAAAAAAAGAGAAAAAACTACAACAGAACCAAATAAAAGGCAATAATGTAGAACAGCTAAGGCAACAAAAGACAACAACAATAATAACAGTTAAAGATATTAACACACTGGCAATCATTGCGCATGTGTGCGTGCTTTGGTTTTTTACGCTTCAAAGAGAACAGACGGGAAAAAATTACAAAAAAAAAAAAACAAGGAAAAAGGAAAACGTAGAAATACTTGTAGAAATGTTGGGAAATAAAAACAGCCAAGTAATAATGAACTAAAATGGAAACTAGTTGGAAACAACACACACAGCGAAAAGTCAAATAAAATAAAAAACACTGAAAACACACAGAAACCGGTTCAGTGTTGTATCCGTGAGATACGAAATTAAAAATCCAGGGGCGAGGAGCGGGAGAGGGGACAAACTTTAGCATTTCAGAGATATATAACCAAAGATTGTTCATTTTGTTCGAAGCTTTTGTTCGCAGGTAGCTGATGATGAAGCCAGGGCGTAGCTACTACCAAGAAAAACATGGAATGAATGCGAGTCTCTGAACTCACAGTAGATGAAGTATTCTTGTTTCTACAGCTAGGAGCTTGGACTTGTTGCTAAGGTCTAGACGTGGGCAGTCTTTGGGGTCAGAACAAGGGAAGGGCTTTGTTTTTTTTTTTTGGAGTTAACAGTGGGAATTATAATGGATTGTATAAATTTAATTATAACTAATAGGATTTTTATATTTTAAATACTTATATTTATAAGTCAGTGAACTGTAAATTACACAAAAAGAACCTGGCAAAAAACAAGTATTTCCAGTGAGTCAACCTCCAACATCAGCTTACTCATAGTTTATTCAATAATAAATCATTGGAGGGAACAGAAATATTTTTCTACTTTTATTTTCTCTTTAACCACTTTATGCCTTTATTAATTATTTATTAAACATGCAATACATCTTTTACCGATGTTATATACTGTACTATTTTCTCCCATTTAAATCGTATTTAAGACACGTTTCTCTTTACATTTAGCTCTGCATTCACAATCAATTAAAGCTGATTATGAATATTTAATAATTGCACTTTTAATTCAGCAAAACTTGTTTTCATTCACAACACACAATCTTTTTCATTAATTTTTTTAATCGCTGATTATTATTATCTTTTCGATAATTTCCTTCTCCCAGTTTTCTTTTGTTGAATTTCCAGTATAATCTCTGCGAAAAAAACTTCTGTCGCCGCTCTTGTTTCATTTGATTGATTTGTTTAGCCATGTGTATGTGCGTGTGAATACGCCTTGATTGCTTATTATTTAAACCGTTTTTTGCAGCCCAAATGTATGGTTAATTTATGGCAACCATTTTTTGTCGACATTAATTTTTCCCGCGCCCCCATCTGTTCGTCGATGTTTATTTACGTTCGTGCCAGACTTCGGCCCGTGTGTTTAATGCACAAATGCATTATGATTTGATATAATTAATAATTATAATGCCCGACGCAACATTATTTTCAATTATTTTGCACTTTCGGGGTCAGCCGGAAGCCCCGCACTGCCGAAAAAACGAGAGCCGGAAACAACCAGCCCCAAGGCCCCAAAAACCAAGCCAATAAGTCAGCCAGTCAGTCAGATGCATCGATTCGACCATTCAATTTAGTCAGTCATGTAAATTTAATTAAAACTGCACATTTAATTAAAATACGGAAATATTCCCAGTTAGGCCAGCCCCGCCCACGCCCCCGCACTGATTATGATTTAATGCTGCAATTACAGGGCATTTTCTTCCTTCAGTCGAAAGCCATTTGAAAGCGAATCATAATAGAATAGAAAAACGATATTCAAATATTGATTAAATTACGAAGGACCGGGGCGTGCCTGAATAGAATGAGATGTAAGTGTATGTATGCGCTCGGCAATTTCGACATTGATGAAATTTTAATTGAATTTATGGCCAAAAGTATGGATACATGTGCGGTATGCCCTGGTATGAATGATGGCCATAAGCCCCGAGATCATAATGCTGACCATATTGTGTGTGGCAAATTATTTTACATTTCCAATTAGATAATGCCAGAAGAGCTATAAATGTGGTGAGCTACAAGTGCAGTGAAATATAGACAATCTCAGAAGATTTGTTATGCAATAATTATTGGCCAAACAGAAAGTGGTGCATTCGGCACATGTGGGCTTCACTTTACTGAGCTATATAACTGACCCACTAAGACTCAGGGAACCGTTATCAATCGCTAGCAGAGCATTCGTGTGAGTGTGTCGTGTTGACTGATAAGGGACACCTTGTACACTATAGCCTGCCTGCCTGCCCACACGGCCAGCAACCCACATAAAGCTTATCTAATCGCCAGCATTTTCCCTGTGCGACCCAAAACAAAAACAGAACCCAGAAACCCAGAGCAACTTATGGATGTATATTCATGCAACTGGAATTGCAGGTGGCTTTGTGAGTAGTAATGCACTAAAAAAAATAAGTTAGCTTTGTTAAATAATTTGGAACCTTACAATAAAAAAAGAAATTTTATGAATTTATTATATTGGAGGATTTATAGCTCAAAAATCATAGAAAAGGAGAGAATTAATATTCAAATATGTTGAGACTTTATTTTTCATATTATTATTTTAAAATGTAAAGTCTCGTATTTTATAAATAATTTGTTGGCCTAAGTAACTACATCCATTTCCCATTTTTTTGTGTGCATCTTATCAAGAGCCAAAATCATGACCCAAATCAAAGCCAACTGCATTGAGCGCCAAATAAAAAGAGGCAATGGAAATGTGTGTAATGGCCAAACAGACCTGACACAATTGCCCCGATCCGATCCGATCCAAACACCGACCGACTAAGAGATATAGAAGATATGGAAGGGGGAGAGAGCGTGCGAGGGAACATGGGAAAGTTGAGTCAATCAAGCGAGCTTATTTCTATTCACGTCAAATTAGTCGATTACTTGACTCGACCGACCGACCGACTGTGCTCCGTACGCAACCTGCATGGGTGAGTAGTTACTCACTCGACGGGGCTTATGTGTGATTCACCACCACAGCTCAGCTGCCCCGGCAGCAGAGTAAATAAATAATTTTCGTTTGAATATAAAGAAAAACAATAATTGCAATTATCATCAAGCGAGTACTCGAGCGAACGCGTTCGTTCGACTAAAAATAACAATCGACATCACAAAATGGGTTGTGCAAGCTGCAGTTGTTGTGTGCTTTGGAAAAAGGGAAAACGGGGAAGTCACCGGGGAAAGGGAAGCACAATGGGACGTGATGATAACCACAAAAATTAGGGACAAAAGAGATTTTAAGCGGAGCACAGGGAGTCACCAAATCTCTGATTCAGCTGTACTTTTTCTTTTCGCGATTAAAACTAATAAAGAAGAAATGCAATAAATAATAAATGAGAGTAAATATTAATTTTAATTTTTTAAGGATACTGTTTAAAGATTGAAGGGTTCTTTTCTAAAAAAGAGATAAAATCTGACTCACATTGAACTACTTAAGCCTACCTTTTCGGTTCCAAGAATGACTTTTTGAGGAACTCTAACATTTTTGGAGAACCTAGAGTTCACGATTTTTTTTACTATTTTTGGCCACGTTTCCACGTTGTTAGTACGTGCTCGTAAAGACAATTCAGTGCCGTGG
>VNJV01000588.1:0-45304 GCA_008042635.1 Drosophila nikananu | reverse complement strand
GGTTGCTTGATAACGTCCGCTTCCGTCCCCTTACCCTGCCCGACATCTTCATCGACCATAATTCGCAGGATGCTCAATACGAGCAGGCTGGACTTACAGCGCCACACATCACAAAAACCGCTCTCAGCGCATTGGGCATCGGAGACATGCTTCCAATGAACTTGCCAAACAGCTCAACGGGAACAAAATCATGAGCATGAAACGTATTTCTCTTCGTGCAGGGCTTGTGCTCGGTCTGGGCATGGCACTGCTTCCCGCTGCTGGAACGAGCATTCTTGCTCCGGCAGCCGTTGCTCAGTCTGCTCCCGCCAGTGCTGTCAGCGCACCAGTGCAGACCCTGTATGCCGCACTGGACAAGGCTCAGAATTCAAGCGCCAGCTTTGCTGAACGCTCCCAGATTGTCGGGGCTGCCGTTGATCAGGCCTATGATCTGGACGCCGTGCTGAAGGCCTCCATCGGCCTGCGCTATCAATCCTTGGCGGCGGAAGACAAGCAGAAGCTGCTCAGCGCGTTCCGTGATTTCACGATCGCCCGTTATGTTTCCAGCTTCAAGCCGGGTTCTGGTGCACGCTTCACCGTAAAACCGGCCATTGAAAATTCACCTGTGGGTGATAATAAAATCGTGAACACGTATATCGGGTCAGACGACAGCATGCCGGGCACCCCTGTAAGCTACATCATGCATAACGATGCATCCGGCTGGCGCATCACTGATGTATTGCTGGGCGAATCCCGCATCAGTCAGGCTGCGGCCCAACGTTCCGATTTCAGCTCCACGCTCACGTCTGGCGGCGTACCGGGCCTGATCAACGTTCTGGAACGCAAAGTTAAAACCTTTTCTAAAGATTGAGCAGGAAGAGGGACGTGAAACAAAGCGGATGTACCGACAGCCCATCTCCGGGCCGCGTAACGGCTGAGCTGTAATGTCCGCTTTCCCTTTTCTGGCTGCCGCAAGCGCTGTGCTGGCGGTTTGCGGGTGCGTCCAGTCCATGGCGGGCGCACTATTGCTCCGGCGTTTCCGCACGCAGGAGCGTAAGCCGGTCACGCTCACGCCGCTCCCTCCAGTAACGGTTCTCAAGCCCCTCTATGGGTCCGAGCCGTTACTGGAAGAAGCGCTGGAGAGTTTCTGCACGCAGGATTACCCTGGCGGGGCCGTGCAAATTCTCTTTGGTGTGCGGGACGATGATGACCCCGCAATCGCCATTGTCAGGCGTCTCCAGCAACGCCACCCGCATCTGGATATGCAGATTGTGATTAATCCCGCCGTACATGGGATGAACCGCAAGATCAGCAATCTGATGAACATTCTGCCTCAGGCGAAATATGACATCCTGGTCATTTCCGACTCGGATATTCATGTCACCCCCGATTATCTGCGGCATATTGTCAGCGCGCTGAGCAAACCCGGCACGGGGCTGGTCACCACCCTGTATGCCGGGCTGCCAGCCAAATCGACCGTGGTGCAGATGCTGGCTGCCTGCCAGATCAACCACAACTTCCTTCCGGGCGTTATCCTGTCCCGCTATCTGGGGCGGCAGGACTGTCTGGGCGCCACCATGGCCCTGAAGCGTGAGATGCTGGACGCTGTAGGAGGGTTTGAAGCCCTGCTGCCCCACGTAGCGGATGATGCCCTTCTGGGTCGGCTGGTGCGGCAGCGGGGTTATGACATCACCATTGCCGATTGCCTGACATGGACCACCATTGCGGAACGCAATACATCTGAACTGCTTTCACACGAGCTCAGATGGGGCCGCACAGTCTGCACCCTCGCCCCCGCCGGGTATGCGGCCTCGTCCATCCAGCTTCCGCTTTTCTGGGCGACTCTGGTGTTTCTGTTCCAGCCTCATGCGCTGTGGGCGTGCCTGCTGTTCTTCAGCGTATGGGCCATACGGGCCGTGACCGCCCTGCTCATAGACCGGACGGTCGGCACCCGACCCTTGTGGCCCCTGCTGCTTTTGCCCATGAGAGACTGGCTTTCTGCGGCCATTATGGTGGGTAGCGCCAGTGGCACACGTGTGGACTGGCGTGGGCAGACCATGCATGTCGCGCCACACCCCATTCCCCCGCCGTCTCCGGGGCATTTGTCAGCAGAGCGCTGATACTGCTTGTCTCGCCCCTCCCTCGGCGGTAAGTCCCTACCCATATTTCCTGAGTTTCTCAGAACACCTTTCAGCCTTGTCAGGATAAGACCCATGATGAGAACCCTTTTTCTCCAGCCTCCGACCTTTGATGGTTTTGATGGCGGTGCTGGTTCCCGCTATCAGGCGCGACGTGAGATCAAATCCTTCTGGTATCCAACCTGGCTTGCCCAGCCGGCCGCCATGGTTGAAGGCAGCCGTCTGATTGACGCACCGCCTGCTGGCATGGGTATGGACCCCATTCTGGAAGACGCGAAGAACCGCGATCTGGTGGTTCTGCACACCTCCACCCCATCCTTCGCGAAGGATGTGCAGGTGGCCCAGATGCTCAAGGACACCAACCCCAACCTGAAAATCGGGATGGTGGGCGCAAAAGTTGCCGTTCAGCCGGAAGAAAGCCTGCTGAAAGGTGCTCCGATCGACTTCGTGGCCCGTAACGAATTTGATTACACCATCAAGGAAATTGCTGAAGGCCGCGATTTCAAGGATGTGGACGGCATTACATGGCGCAACAAGGATGGCGTGATTGTCGCCAACCGTGACCGCGCCATGATTGAAGACATGGACAGCCTGCCCTTCGTGACCGAAGTGTACAAGCGTGATCTGCGGATTGAAGACTACTTCATCGGCTATCTCATGCACCCGTACATTTCCATCTACACAGGCCGTGGCTGTAAATCCCGCTGCACCTTCTGCCTGTGGCCGCAGACGGTGGGTGGCCATCGCTACCGCACGCGCAGCCCGCAGCATGTGGCAGCCGAAATCCGGCTGGCACGCCAGTATTTCCCGCAGGTGAAGGAATTCTTCTTTGATGATGATACCTTCACTGATGACCTGCCCCGTGCGGAAGCCATTGCGCGTGAACTGGGCAAGATGGGCATCACTTGGTCCTGCAACGCCAAAGCCAATGTGCCGCGTGAAACCCTGAAAGTTCTGCGTGACAACGGCCTGCGCCTGCTGCTGGTAGGATATGAAAGCGGCAATCAGCAGATCCTGCACAACATCAAGAAGGGCATGCGCGTTGAAGTGGCGCGTGAGTTCACCAAGAACTGCCATGAACTTGGAATCAAGATTCACGGCACCTTCATTCTGGGTCTGCCGGGCGAAACCAAGGAAACCATTCAGGAAACCATCAATTTCGCCAAGGAAATCAACCCGCACACCCTTCAGGTGTCTCTGGCCGCTCCGTATCCGGGCACAGCCCTGCACAAGCAGGCAACCGAGAACGGCTGGCTGGATGAAAGCAATGCGGAACTGATTGACGAAAACGGCGTGCAGATGGCGCCGCTGCATTATCCGCATCTGTCCCACACGGAAATTTTCACCAGCGTGGAAGAATTCTACAAGAAATTCTATTTCCGCGCCCCGAAGATTGCGTCCATTGTCAGTGAAATGGTTCGTTCTCCGCAGATGATGAAGCGCCGCCTGCGTGAAGGTGTGGAATTCTTCCACTTCCTGCGCGACCGTAACGCGGCCTGAGAACGCTCCACTTCCTGTTGGGTTGGAGAGTATGATCTGGCTCCTGTGTCTGGCCATACTCTCCCCTCCGCGACGGGAAGACAGGGTTTACCCATGAAACGCGCCATTATTTCCGCTGATGATTTCGGCCTGTCGGTTGAAGTGAATGAGGCCATTGAGATCGCCCACCGCGAAGGTGTGCTTTCTACCGCCAGCCTGATGGTGGCGGGCCCCGCTGCGGAAGATGCCGTTGAACGGGCAAAACGCCTGCCAAACCTTGGGGTCGGGCTGCATCTGGTGGTGATTGAAGGGGCTTCTGTTCTGCCCCACACCCGTCTGCCACTGGTCACCCAGCCCGATGGCTGGTTCTCTTCCTCCCAACTGGGCCTGGGGATTGATTACTTTTTCCGCCCCGAAGGCCGTAAGGAACTGGCAGCCGAGATCACGGCCCAGTTTGAGGCTTTTCGGCGTACGGGGCTGGTTCTGGACCATGCAAACGCCCACAAGCACATGCATCTCCATCCCACGGTTGGCCGTCTGCTGATTGATATTGGCAAGCAATATGGCCTACGGGCTGTGCGCACACCGCTGGAACCCCCAGAACCGCTTTACGCGGCTGGCACCTACACGGATACGCTGGGAGACGCCGCCCTCCGCCGGTGGACCAACCTGCTCCGCCACCAGATCCTTTCCGCAGGGCTGGTAACCAATGACTGGTGCTTCGGCCTGGCATGGAGCGGACATATGACAGCCGACAGGGTGGCCGCCCTTGCAGCCCATCTGCCCGAAGGTGTGTCTGAAATCTATTTTCACCCCGCCACCCATAAAAACGCTCTACTGCAAAAGCTGATGCCCACCTATGAGCATAAGGCGGAATTTGAAGCGCTGTGTTCTTCGGGCTTTCGGGCAGGGTTAGAGCATTCGCATGCTGTGTTGTCTGGATGGCGGGATATGATCCCTTCATAAACCGACAGGTTTCTTTGCAAGCTATGATATAATTATCACATTTTTGGTAATTTTCTTTCGTTTTCGCTCATATTTCTTGTTATAACTTACTCAATTGTTGACGCTGTTTTTCCTTTCTGTTTCAACTTCTGCCTGACCACTCAAAAAACAAAAACGAAATGGTCCACGCATTATGAAAAACAGCGCCTCTTCCCCAGCAACGTTCCGCCAGCACTCTCATCACGCTGGCTGTTTGACTGATACTCTTCTGTTTTCTCCCGTTTCTCAGAACGCCCTTGGCCTTACAACGGCATGGCGAAAAGCCGTTCACGTCCGTGCAGGACGTTACAGCCCTGTAGGCTTTACCCTGCACGGTTAACGGCTAGAGGCCCCCTGCGCCTCAGCCTCAGGCATCGCCATTTTTTCCTACAAAACGAGAATTCAGGCATGAGACTGTCAGAAGCCCGTTGCGATAAAACGCAACGCCCGCTGTCGTACACCAGATCCCGTATGGATACAGGCTATCTGGCCCTGGCGCTTATAGTGTCTTGGGGAGCGAGCTCGCACAAAGCGGCAGCTGCCCCCCAGACATTGGAAAAACCCGTAGCCCCCGTAACGGACGCCATTGTCAGCCCGAGCGCCAAGGTCCGCCCGAATGTTACGGCAACCACGCGCCCGCTGAATACGGGCATGATGGATGCTGGCAGCCTTGGGCCTGATCCGGCTGCCATCAAGCGCCCGCCCAACACACCTATTCCTCCAAGCGGCGTACCGGTTCTGCCAACCCCCGGTTACGCAACCATGAGTGTGCAGTCTTACGCACCGGCGGGGGATCAACAGGGAGCGGCCCACACGCTGGAGCTGGATGCCCTGACATCATGGGAAGGACCATCAGGACTGCTGCCACCACGGCTGGATGCCCTCCGCCGCATGGACATGAACGACCCCTATTACGTACCCACGGCAGGCTCTGGCCATCTGGTGCCACAACTGACAGGCCCCAGAAACTGGCTGCATGACCGCGGCTTCACGTTCTCCTTTACCTACAAGGGAGAAGCCATGGGCGTGATGACAGGAGGGCTGGAGAAAGGGGTCAGCTATGTGCATGAACTCACCCTTCAGGGCGTATTTGACCTTGAACGGATGGCACATCTGAAAGGATGGTCCGTGCATGCACTGGTCATGGAACGGGCAGGCAAGGCGCTGCAAAACGGGCGGCTGGGCGAGTATTACGTTGCCATGCAGGAAGTCTATTCTCTTTCTGGCAACGTGGCGGCGCATCTGGTGGATCTGTATGCCGAAAAACGCTTCATGCAGAACCGCATGGACGTCATTTTCGGCCGCATGTCCCTCACCCATGTGTTCGCCACCTCTCCGCTGCTGTGCTCCTTCATGGTCACATGCTCCGCGCCTGTTGCATTGAAGCAGAATCCGGGTTTCAGCGTTTACCCCAAAGCCACATGGGGCGCACGGGTGCGCCTGCGGCCAACACGCGATACAGCGCTGCAGGTGGGCGCGTATTCCGTCAGCGCCCTGACCGACAACCCGAGCGGCTGGGCGTGGGGAGCAGAAAATACCACTGGCCTCTCCCTGCCGATCGAATTCACATGGCAGCCCTTTCTGACCCGCAACCGTCTGCCGGGCCACTATGTGATCGGCTATGCGCATGACACCACCCGCTATGCGGACAAGATTTCCTCCGCACTGCCTGAGAAGGTTGCCGAAACCATTCCCGGAAAACGGTCTGCCCCGTCAGACATGTTCTGGGTGGAAGCAGACCAGATGATCTATCGGCGTGGCGGACGTAACATGATGGCCGGCGGCTATCTGATGGCAGGTTACGTGCATGTCACCCCACGCGTGGTCAATCTGTCTGATCAGGCCTATGCGGGGTTCTCTCTGGTGGGGGTCATCCCCTCCCGTCTGACAGACCGTCTGGGGGTTCTGTATTCCTGGTATCATGTCAGCCGCCGCAGGAGGGAAAGCCAGATTCTGGCGCAGAATGCAGGTCTCTCTCTGGGCCCCACCCTGCATGGCGTGCAGAATAACGCGCACATCATTGAGGCCTATTACGCCATAGATGCCTTTCCCGGCGTGCTGATCCAGCCCACGTTCCAGTACATGATCCATCCGGGTGAGACACACCACATTCCTGATGCCTCCATCATGGGGCTGAAACTGATCGCCAATCTCTGACCATTATTCCCCTGTATGGAATGCATCTGAAGCCGTTCCATACAGGCATCGCGCGCGCTTTGACGCGCACGGCACCTAGGCATGGCAGCGCCTCTCTGCTAGGCAGCAGAGGATACTTTAACATTCTGACGCTGGCATGACTGACACGCCTTCTTCTCCCTCTTCCGGCCCTTCTGTAACGTCCAAGGCAGCAGACGCAAAAGCTGACCGTGCAGCACGGCAGGCCGCTGCGTTGCGCGCCAACCTGCGCCGCCGCAAACAGCAGGCCCGCAGCAGGCAGGAACAGGAAGCGGATACTCAGCCCGCCACATCCCCAACAGACCCCGCCAATGGAGAAACCCCGACATGCCCGTGATGCCCGATACTTGGATCCGCCAGATGGCACAGGATCACGGCATGATCGAACCGTTTGTAGAAAGCCAGAAACGGGAAGGCGTGATCTCCTACGGTCTGTCCTCCTACGGGTATGATGCGCGCGTGGCGGATGATTTCCGTATTTTCACGGATGTGAACAACGCCATTGTGGACCCCAAGAACTTCAGCCCTGAAGGATTTGTGTCCCGCAAGGCAGATGAATGCATCATTCCGCCCAACAGCTTTGTGCTGGCCCACACCATTGAATATTTCCGCATCCCGCGGGATGTGCTGGTGGTGTGCCTTGGCAAATCCACCTATGCCCGCTGCGGTATTATTGTGAACGTCACACCGCTGGAACCCGAATGGGAAGGCCAGGTAACAATCGAGATCAGCAACACCACCCCGTTGCCTGCGCGCATTTATGCCAATGAAGGCATCTGCCAGTTTCTGTTCTTCAAGGGAGAAACCCCGTGTGAGACCAGCTACGCAGACCGCGCAGGCAAATATATGGGCCAGCGTGGCGTTGCCACGCCCCGCATGTAAGCAGAACCCATGGACAGATTCATCATCCGGGGTGGCCGCCCCCTTCACGGCGAAATCACGATTGGCGGGGCCAAGAATGCTGGCCTGAAACTGCTTGTAGCAGGCCTGCTGACTTCTGAACGTCTGGTGCTGACCAATGTGCCGCACATTGCGGACATTGCCACCATGTGCGCCCTGCTGACCCAGCACGGCCTGACGGTTGAGGCTGTAAACGGTGACAAGACCACCCTTTCCGTAGGGGGCGAAATCACCAGCACGGAAGCGCCTTACGATATTGTTTCCAAGATGCGGGCCTCCATCCTTGTGCTGGGCCCACTTCTCGCCCGCTGTCGGGAAGCCCGTGTTTCCCTCCCCGGCGGCTGCGCCATTGGCACCCGCCCTGTGGATATGCACCTCAAGGGGCTGGAAACACTCGGCGCTGTCATCACGCTTGAAAACGGCTACATCCATGCCCGCGCCCCAGAGGGCCTGAAGGGCGACCGCATCGTGCTGCCGTTCGCCTCGGTCGGGGCAACGGAAAACCTGATGATGGCCGCCACCCTCGCCAAAGGGCGCACGGAAATTGTCAACGCGGCGCGTGAGCCGGAAATGGCTGATCTGGCAAGCTGCCTGAACGCCATGGGTGCCAAGATTACCGGTGCGGGCACGGGCCTCATTATTATTGATGGTGTGGAAGCCCTGCACGGAACCACGCACCGCATTATGTCTGACCGCATTGAATGTGGCACATACGCCTGCGCTGCAGCCATTACCGGGGGTGACCTTCGCCTGATTGGTGGTCAGGTTGAACATCTGGGCGCTGTGGTGCGCGCATTTGAAGAAGCGGGCGTGGAAGTAACGCAGGAAGGAAATGCCATGCGCGTGCGCCGCACCGGTGCGCTGCGTGGCATTGATATCATGACAGAACCCTACCCTGGCTTCCCGACAGACATGCAGGCCCAGTTCATGGCGTTGCTTTCTGTTGCGGAAGGTGCATCCATGATTACGGAAACCATTTTTGAAAACCGCTTCATGCATGTGCCGGAACTCAACCGTATGGGCGCACGCATCAATGTGCATGGCTCTTCCGCCATTATCCGGGGCGTGCATAGCCTTTCTGGCGCACCTGTCATGGCAACAGACCTCCGGGCATCTTTCTCGCTGATTCTGGCGGGGCTGGCGGCCCATGGAGAAACCATTCTGAGCCGGGTCTATCATCTGGACCGTGGTTATGAAGCGGTAGAACGCAAACTGGCCGCCTGTGGCGCCCAGATTGAACGTGTCAGCAACTGACATTTTCAAGGCCGGGCTTTTTATAGCCCGGCCCCTGTTCAGCATGCCTGCATAAAAAACAGACACGTAAAAACCACTCAGCCTTCAGATTTTTTGCAAAACTGGCTGCATTTTCCTGATACAGGTTGGCCCCTATGGGCGCTTTGCGTGCCTGATGACGTGTCGTGTGCCAACACTCATCAAACCTTGGCAAAAAATTTGAGAAATACAGTAAACAAGCAAAGCGGCTGTCTGTTTTTCCGACCACTCAAGCATCGTTACAGAGTACTGGCAGAGATCTGCCCTTCTCCCTTTTTTACTCAAGCCTAACATTTTCCTTCTGCCCCGGAAAATTTTCACGGGGCAGGAGGATTACGCCTTATTGCGGCTGGTTTGCTGCATCAATTTCCAAAGCAAGCTGCGCCATTTTCAGCGCCCCTTCCCGGCTTTTAGCACCGCAAATGAAACGGGCCGGATGCGCAAAAACGGCGTCTTCCACGCCAGAGACCTGCGCCAGCGTCTCTTTTTCCAGTCCACCCCATGCTTCCGGCAGGGAAACCCGTTGGCCGAAATCCCCGCGCACGGGCGGGATTGCCTTTACGTTCCACTGATCCGGACCAGCCGGAGACACAACATACACAACCGGAAGATCATGCTCGAAGATCACCTTCTCGGTCGGCATGCCGGTTTCCATGAGCAGAATCCGTTTGTCTTCGGCTTTTTCATAGGCTTGCAGAACGCGGTCTGTTGCCTTCAGGCTTGCGCGCACACGGTCAACCGTGTTGACCAGATGAGCCCCCGCCGCTGTCGCCGCATTGGCAAAACCCAGAGCTTCCCGCGCCAGCGCTTCCTGCCGACCATACAGTTCCGTTGTGTCCCATGCAGGGCCACAGGCGGAGACAATATCCGCCAGAGAAAGTTTGCCCATTTTGGCAACGCCATTGTCATCCTGATCAATGGGCAGAATCAGGGATTTGTCGATTGTCCGCCACATTGCCTCCAGTGTGTCATCATCCACCGGGCTGGTCAGAATATTACGCAGGGCAGCGCGGCCATAATCTTTCCACAACAAACCTGCCGCGCTGTATGGCACCCCATCTTCACGCAGGGGCTTTTCCTTCATGTGGTGGTCATACCGCCCCTGGGCAGGATCATGACGGCCGCCTACGTCAAAAACAATATCAGCCTGGGCAATCTGGTCTGGGGCACGCGTGCGGACCAGTTCCAGCCCGTCGGATGCTGCACGGTCAATCACGCGCGCGCGCAGATCTCCTTTGGGGGCAAGAGCGTAATGAAGAATGACATACCCCATTGTCTCATCAAGATGGAAATTCCCTGAATGGGTCAACGCTCTGATGGATCGACGCTCTTGTTCAAGACCAATGGGAGTATGTTCTGACATCTAAAAACCTGCTGACAAACGGAAAGAAGAGTTTGGAGTTCCGCCCTTTCATGCCTGACAGCGCGGATACAGACAATGCGTTCTCACCATTCCTGCGTCCTCCGCACATTTTCCAGCCATCACAAAGCGGATTGTGGGGCTCGTTTTCGATCACGCCCCCCTGTAAGACGCAACCTTACGCGACAAGATATTCACAGGCTGTTTGAGCAATCTGTGTGGGCGGTCTACGGGCGTTTTTTGTAGCTGAACCGTTTGGATTTACGCCCTGATCGTGCCGCATCCGGGCTGACAATCTCTCTTTTCACTTTCTAGAATGCGGCAGCCTTCGATGGCTGAATTTTCAAGCCGACTTTAAAATCAGACTTACAGTGAACATCTGGACGAAACAGGATTCTTCCGACGCAGGCTTTCCCCATAAAAAAGCCGGAGCGGGATATGTCCCCTCCGGCTTTTTCGTGGCTCTCAAGCCGTGTTTATTCCCACCAGATCGACAGGGAGCGAACGCCCTGTGCCCCGCGGATCAGAACCCCCTGAATATCCGCTGTCGCGGAAGGGCCGCTCATCAGCACGCCATAGTTGGCGGTGTGAAATTCCGGACGCTCCAGATAGGCCGTGTGCATATTGGCGGTCAGATTTTCCTCAGACAGGATCACCACAATATGCTGGGTCAGATGCGCGGCTGAATTAAGGTTATTCAGTTGCGCTTCGCTTAGATAGATGGACCCCATTTCCGCAATACCGAAGGGGCTGCGTACAACCAGCACATCAGTGGCCGCTGCCTGCTGCGGAGATTCAATCTCTTCAATGCGAATGGTGCCTTCAAAATCAGGCACAGCGGAGCAGATCACCTTGGCGTCTGGAAAACGGCGGGCAATGGCCGTGGCCAGTGTGTCACCTTCCTGAGGCATCAAAATCTGACCACCCAGAATCTGAAGGGAATTTTCAAACCGGTCACGCCCCTTATCCATATCCCCCAACATAGCCACGGGTGGCAGTGGATGGGCAGCAGGGTCTGGACGGTTGGCGCGCAGGGTCGCCAGAATGGTATCGCGCGAGCTCATTGTGCCTTGTCCTTCTTCAGACGGTTCTGCTTGTACCAGCTATGGAAAGTCTGCTTCACCGGGTGCGGCAGTTCCCTGTGTTTGCCCCACGGGTTGAGCCAGTTATACAGCACAAAGCGCGGCATGGTGCTGAGCGCGACCTCGGTCCCGTTAATGGCTGTGCGGTACAATTTGGGCTGACCCATCAATTTGCCAGCCATATGCATGATCTCCCGCTTCACAAACGGCAGTTCATGATGTTCGGCCAGCACACGCCGCCATTTGTAAAGCTGCTCATGAATATTGATCTTCACGGGACAGACGTTGGTGCAGCTTCCGTTCATGGTGGAGGCAAACGGCAGGGTGCTGTATTTCCGTTCATTGAAGGTGGGATCAATGATTGCGCCAATCGGGCCAGAATACACGGCACCGTAGGACAGACCACCGGAACGGCGATAGACCGGGCAGGTGTTCATGCAGGCACCGCAGCGGATACATTTAAGAGACGTCCAGAACTCTTCCATGCCCAGCCGGGTGGAGCGTCCGTTATCCACCAGAATAATGTGCATTTCCCCGCCCTTTTGCGGGCCACGGAAATGGGTGGTGTACTGCGTGATGGGCGAACCAAGCGCGCTGCGTGACAGCAGCCGCACAAACACGCCAAGGTCAGCCATACGCGGCACAAGGCGTTCAATCCCCAGCGTAGCAATATGCAGGTTTGGCACTGTAGAGCTTAGATCTGCATTGCCTTCGTTTGTGCAGACAACAAAGGTTCCGGTTTCCGCCACCAGAAAGTTGCCGCCCGTCATGCCTGCATCCGCCGTCAGAATAACGGGGCGCGCCGCCATACGCTGTGCTTCCGCCAGGGACTGCGGATCGTTATCGTTCGGGTCCGTATGGTAGTTTTTGGCAAAAATCTTTGCCACATCCGGCACAAGTTTGTGCACGGCGGGCACAACAATATGGCTGGGAAGCTGATCATCAAGCTGCTGGATGCGCTCGCCCAGATCCGTTTCCGTCACGGTTACACCGCGCGGCTCCAGATAAGCGCGCATGTCACATTCTTCCGTGACCATGGACTTGCTCTTGATGAGCGACTTTGCACCGTGCTTTTCCAGAATCTCGCCAACAATGCGGTTATGTTCCGCACCATCAGCCGCCCAGTGCACATGAATGCCATTCTTTTTGGCATTGGCTTCAAACTGCTCCAGATATTCAGGCAGGTTGGCCAGCGTGTGCTCCTTGATTTCAGAAGCACGCGTGCGCAGATCCTGCCATTCCGGCAGCAGGTGCATCTGCTGGTCGCGCTTCTGACGCATGTCCCACAGCCTTTCATCATGAAAGGTCAGATGCGGGGCGTCTTCCAGAAACTCTTCCGCCGCCTTGGCGTGATTGACTGGTTTGACCTTCATGCCCGTGCTCCGTTCAGGATTTCAGCAATATGAATGAAGCGAATGGGCACGCCATTCCGCTCAGCACAGCCCTGCTGATGCATCATGCAGGACGTATCGGCCGAAACAATATATTCCGCCCCGGCATTGTGATGGTCACGCACCTTGTCCAGCCCCATACGGGCGGAAATGGCTTCTTCCGTTACGGAGAACGTGCCACCAAACCCGCAGCATTCATCAGGCCGCTTGGGGGTTGCAAAGGTAATGCCCTTTACTTTTGACAACAGATCCATGGGTTTGGAGAAGAACGGCTCTCCCAGTTCGGACATGCTGGCAGTGCGCAGGGCGCGCAGGGTGCCGCAACTGTTGTGCAGGCCTACCTTGTGCGGAAACTCTGCCCAGGGGAAAGCATCAACTTTCAGAATGTCGTGCAGAAATTCCACCAATTCGTAGGTGTTCTTGCGCACATGCTTAACGTCTTCCGTCTGCGGAATGGCGTCAAAATTGTCGCGCACATGATGGGTGCAGCTACCGGAAGGCATGACGATGGCATCATATTTGGCAAAATTGCGCACAAACAACGCCTCGGCCGCGGCGGCATCAGAGTTGCAGCCGGAATTCGCCATGGGCTGACCGCAGCAGGTCTGATCCATTGGATACTCAACATCCTGGCCAAGTTTTTCAAGCAGTTCCAACGTCGCTATCCCGGCGTTAGGATAAAACGCATCAATATAACAGGGAATAAACAGACCGATCTTCATCAAACCCTCCGGTATAAAACAGGCTTACCCTGCCGCAATCATGATTTCGACAAGCGATGGACCACCGGAAGCCAGAGATGCTTCAATGGCAGGTGCGATATCCGCAGCCCGTGTAACCTGACACGAAGGTACACCCATAGACCGCGCCATAGCCTGATAATCTATGGTCGGATCAACAATATCCATAGCTGGATATGTTCCATCACGTGCAGAAATGTAATCTTTCTGCTGCCGCATGAAATTTTTGAGAACATTATATTCGCGGTTGTTCATGACCACGAATGTGACAGGCAGCTTTTCATGCGCTGCCGTCCACAAGGCCTGAGGCGAATAAAGCGCCGCACCATCCCCCACCAGAGAGACAACCCGGTCACGCCCCAAACCAAGAGAAGCGCCCACCGCAGCAGGCATGCCCCAGCCCAGCGCCCCACCCCGCAGGAAAGAGTATTGGCCAGACCATGAACTTTCCAGAAACAGCCGCACATCGGAAGACGTTGCAATAGCTTCATCCACAATCGCAACATCGGGACCGATGGCCCGCACAGCTTCCCACGCTGCCACCCGTGGCGGAATAACCGCTTCGTTCTGGCGGCTCTGGGCTTCCTGAATAGCCTCGGCCCGCAACGTCCGGCGCTGTTGCGCCACCGTGGCAGCATTGGCTGCATAAGCATCCTGCCGCCCAGCCGTTGCTGCCTGCAACAGCGGAAGCAACGCCGAGAGAGAAGCCTTGATATCCCCCACCACGGAAAGCGGCGTATAGAATGTGCGCCCCAAATCCTTCACATCGGAAGACATCTGATATACGGCGCATCCCGGCGGCACAGCCGGACCTTCCGTATAGAGAATGGTAATCAGGGATTTCCCACCCAATGCAAAAATGGCGTCATAATCACTCAGCCGTTCGGCAATCGCTGTGGCCTGGGTAGGCAGGTTGCCGCACCACAATGGATGTGCCGTGGGAAAAGGCACGCGAGAGGGCCAGGATGAACCATACACGGGTGCACCCAGGCATTCCGCTGCTGCTGCCACTTCAGCCGCAGCATCCGATGCATAGACTTCATCGCCCGCAATAATGGCCAATCGGCCTGGAGAAATGGCGGCTAATGTTTCCGCCAGTTGGTCCAGCCCGCCAGCCACAGCATTCCGATTGATGACTGAGGGAGTGCCAATATCCACGCTGCTCATTTCTTCCATGACATCCATGGGAAGAGAGAGGAAAACCGGACCTGTTGGGGCGGCCATGGAATCATGGAACGCGCGGCGCATCAGCACGGGAAGTTGGTCGGCATGCGCCACTTCCTGCGCCCATTTGACTGCCGGGCGTGCAATCTGAACCAGATCACCAAACAAAAGAGGGTCTGAGATGGTGTGGCGGGAATCCTGCTGCCCGGCCGTAACCACCAATGGCGTTTGAGACACGCTGGCATTCAGCAGATTGCCCATGCCGTGCCCCAGACCGCCCGCTGTGTGCAGATTCAGGAAACCCGGCTTGCGCGCTGCCTGTGCGTAACCATCGGCCATGGCCACCACGCTGGCTTCCTGCAGGCCAAGGATATACCGCACATCCTGCACTTCCAGCAGGGCGTCCATTAACGGGAGTTCCGTGGTACCTGGGTTACCGAAAATATACTCTACGCCTTCGCTACGCAGAATTTCCAGCAAGACCGCGGCACCCCGGCGTGTGCCGCCGTTGCCTGCTGCATCCACAGATGAGACCTGCATTCCTCTTTCCTTCACCAAAACATCCACGGGCGGCCCGCATGCGGTGAACGCCCTTTTATCTGTAGACGTTCCGGTGCTCTGGCGCGTCCGTCAAGCCGGATAGCCAAGGACACGCCAACAACCCACGGGTTTGCTGGCCTGCAAGGAGAAGCAGGAAAATGCTGTGTGAAGTCGGGGGGCGACATCTGCACGGATCAAGGTCTTTCATACTACGCAGCCGGGCGCAGGAAAGACATCAGGGAGAGGCATTCTCTCCCTCAATGCATTTTAAAACACCGCAGCGCCGTGTGTTATAACAGGAAGCGCTGCGGAGAAACAGTAAAACAATATGCGTTTGGGCCAGAACAGGCTTTACGCTGCCGCAGAGGTTTCCCCCAACTGGGCCAGCGGCTGCATGAGCAGATGGTTGTGGGAGTAATCAACCGGCACGGCAATCACCACCGGACCCTGAACATCCATGGCGTCACGCAGGGCTTTGCCGACGCCATCCGCAGAATTGACGGTAATGCCTTTGGCACCGCATGCTTCTGCAAATTTTGCAAAATCAATCGGCCCGAAATCCACGCCAGAACCACGACCGTATTTTTTCTTTTCCTGCATTTCAACCATGTTATAGGCCTGATCAATCCAGACCATATGGATGAGATTGCACTTCAGCCGCACAGCGGTTTCCAGCTCCATGCTGGACATCATGAACCCGCCATCACCGGAAATGGAGATCACTTTTTCCGCAGGATTAACCAGAGAAGCCGCAATCCCCCACGGCAGGCCGACCCCCATGGTCTGCTGGCCGTTGCTGATCAACACCTGCCGCGCCCGGAAGGACAGCAGATAACGGGCCAGCCAGATATGGAACGTGCCCATATCCAGACAGAGCGTCATGTCCGATGTGACGAACTGTTCAAGTTCACGCACAATCTGGAGCGGATGTACAGCATTGTTGCTGGTGCTGCGGGCGTTCAGCAGCGCAGAACTACGAGCAGTCTTGTAGCCTTCCAGAATGGTTTCAAGTTCCGGTGCACGATCCAGCTTCCCGGTTTCCTTGGCCAGAGCTTTCACTGTCGGGGCAATATCCCCCACCAGTTCAACAACAGGCACAAAGGCGTTGTCCAGTTCTGCCGCGACAATATCAATATTGATGATCTTGCGGGCATCATTCACGTTCCACAGCCACGGATCATATTCCACCGGGTTGTAGCCAATTGTCACCACAACATCGGCTTCATGCAGAAGCTGATCACCATGCTGGTTGCGGAACAGACCAACGCGCCCGCCGAACCGGTCCACCAGTTCATGAGAAACCGCACCCGCCGCCTGATAGGTGCCCACAACAGGAACGCCGGTTTCCTTCACAAAAGTTCTTACGGCCTCTGCAACATCCGGACGGCTGGCCAGCATGCCCAGCAACACGACCGGGCGGGCTGCATTTTTCAGAATTTTAGCTGCCTCAGCCACAACATCTGCCGAGGCCGGACCCGTTTTGGGCACGGCCCGATCTGCCAGAACGGGTGCATCAGCGGGCATGGACAGAACATCCATAGGTGTGCTGACAAACGATGCGCCCGGCCGACCACTTTCTGCAAAACGGAAGGCATTGGCAATGACTTCTGAAATAGCCGTCGGCGTCGTAATTTCCGCACTGTATTTGGTAATGGGCTTGAACAGGCTGACCGTATCCATGGTCTGGTGGGTCAGCTTCAGGCGATCCGCCAGTTTGACGGCACCGCCAATAGCCAGAACCGGGTCCCCTTCTGAATTGGCAGTTGCAAGACCAGTTACAAAATTTGAAGCACCCGGACCGGATGTTGCAATTGCTACACCAGCCTTTCCCGTCAAACGCCCCAGACCACCCGCAATAAAAGCAGCGTTCTGTTCATGCCGGGTGACCACCGTGGTAATGGGGGAATCGACCAGCGCATCAAACAGGCGGTCAACCTTGGCCCCTGGAATACCAAAGACATGCGTGATGCCGTGGGCCACCAGATTTTGGACAATAAGCTCCGCGCCGCATTGTGCAGCGTGATCAGATTTTTTCGTCATGACTGTAAGATCCTGAAAGAATAACCACCAGAACTTGCTGTTTTGCAGAGTCTGGTGGTTAGAAAAGGAAGTTAGCCGCCTTCAGCAATCCGAATGGCTTCGCTCAGGTGCTCAGGATTCAGATTGGCCTGAGCAAACTGCTCGGTGCGAGGCAGCTTGATTTCAAGGTCGGAGATCGTGGCAACTTCCAGTTGCCCACGCACCAGCCGATATTCGGTAACATGCCCGCCACGTTTCTGATCTTCCGTCAGAAAATGCAGGTGATAACCAGCAACGTTCACACCCTGCATGTAAACAGGCGTGCGGAAACCGATCATGGTGCCGGTTACAGATTCCATGGTGAGGGTCGGCTGTTTCTTCACCACTTCAAGCATATGCGGATATGGCTTGCACTGGCAGAAGACCGTCCGGGTATCTACCCGTTCAAACTCACCGGTAAAACGCACGGCGGCAAACAGGTTGGGGTTCCCGACCAGACTGTCCACCAGGCCTTCAAAACTTTCCTTGGTCTGCGGACGATCAATGTTGAACGTTTTTTCCGGTTCGAAATAGGTGACACAGGCAAACGGTGTTTTCAAAGAACCAGGCACTTCCGCTGCCAGCCCTTCAGCCCGGAACTGGCGCACCACCCCTTCCGTGACAATCATTTCGCCATCAAGCGCGTTGAACGTCCCCAGCCCGAAATTACCGTACTGAAGCAGTTCATCCAGAGTGGTTTCGCCATCATAAACAGCATCCAGCAACGCTGCCATGGTGGAGGTCTGATACAGGCGGTTTGCCACGGGCTTTTTGCTGACACCATTTCCCAAGGCGGAAGACCGGACATCCATGTCGGTCACCGGGCTGTTTTTCATGCTTCGCACCGTCTCACACTCTTGCTGATTAAGATTTGTGAGAAAAAGTTATAACAAGCCAATCAAGTGTTCCAATATATATTGAACCCATTATCCATACATATTATATATGCAACATGAACATCCGACACTTGCGTTACTTTGTAACAGTAGCTGATCTTGGCAGTATTACCCGTGCTGCTGAAGAACTGGGTATGGAACAACCCCCATTAAGTCAGCAAATCCGCCAGTTTGAACAGAAATTGGGCGTAAAACTGTTTGAACGGCAGACACGCGGTGTAAAACTGACGGAAATTGGCGCAACCCTGATTCCGCGCGCACGCGCCATTCTGGAATTGCAACACCAGTTTCAGGTCACAGCCGAAGGACTCGCCCGCGGGGAAGTCGGGCACATCCGGCTCGGGCTAGCGGGAGCAGTACCGCTTCTTCCGGTTATCCCTCTTGCCATCAGGTCTTTTCGGGATATTGCCCCGGATGTCACCCTCTCTCTGGAAGAAAGCAATACACCGGCCCTGTGTGCCGCCCTGCACGAGTCCAGTACGGATATTGCCATTGTTCGCCCACCCGTGCCTGATCCCGCGCGCCTTTCCGTTTCGCATCTGCTGGATGAACCGACCGTTATCGCCCTGCCCCGTGGTCATCGGCTGACAGAAGAGCCTATTATCAGTCTGGATATGGTTGCGGATGATCCTTTGATCATCTTTCCCCGTGAACTAGGCCCCGGTTTTCATGACGCCATTCTTTCGGCCTATCAGTTGGCCGGGGTAACACCCATCCTTGGGCAGCAGGCACCGCAGATTGCCGGCACGGTTCCGCTGGTTGCCGCAGGGATGGGCGTTTCAGTTGTGCCGCGTTCCCTGTGCCAGATTCATGCGGGCGGGGTCACGTTCCATACCATCAGCGAACCCGCACCACGGGCCACCCTTGCCGTCGCCATTCGGTCTGGCCAGAACATGCCTATTGTCAGCCGTTTTGTAAAAATTCTGCGCACAACTTGCCGAGAATGGGAAAAAATGAGCCCGGAAGCACAGTTTCCCGCTTCCGGTTTCTAAAACACGGAGCATCACCCATTCCGCCTGTTACCGAAATCGGGGCTTAAACGACCTGCTTCAGCAGATCAGGACGTGCTGCCTCAAAACAATTTTCAACCTGCCAGAGTGATCTGACAGGTTCTCACTGTTTTTCCGATTACGCGTTAAAAGTCAGCCGTTGCGGGACGGCGAAGGATTTTTGAGACAAAAGGCGGATTGGCCTAGCAGCACAATGCGGTGCCATCCGGCCGACACCCAGATCATTCAGCCCCCAAAGCCTCGGCAGACCGACTTGGCAGACTTTTCAACAAGCAGCCTCTTATTGACGGTGATACGGCACGGAAGCGCGCGGCAGACCGTCCTCTATCGGCATGCTTTCATCGCGGGACCATTCATTCCAGGACCCCATGTAAATGCGCAGTTTCTGGAAACCCGCAGACGCCAGCGCCACATAAGTATTGGCTGCGCGTGCTCCTTTGAAACAATAGATGATAATATCATCTTCAGGGAATAGATTACGCGATGCCGCCAGTGCACGAATATCCTCGGCAGACCTGAAAGCCGACTGCTCTGCGTCAACACGCATGAAATCGTACCATTCTATCCAGACCGCACCGGGAATACGGCCTTTGCGCGGGGCAAAATCCACGCCGTAAGGGGAGGAACTTTCGCCCAGCCATTCCACTTTGTCACGGTTATCCAGCAGTTTGATGCCGGGGTTTTCCAGAGCGGCAAATACGTCTTTCCGTGTTGCCATCAATGCCGTGTTGACCTTCAGGGGGAATTGGGTGGGCGTAATAACCGTACGCTCCGCCGTCAGAGATCCTCCCTGCGCACGCCACGCCTGCAACCCGCCGTCCAGAATACCAACCTGCGGATAACCCAGATAACTGAGAATCCAGTATCCACGGCATGATGCGCCGTAGCGGGTATGAAGCGCATCTTCATACACTATGGCCTTTTTGCTGCCATCCAGCCCGTAATCTGCAAACAGAGTGGAAAATGTCTGCTGAAGCTTGCTGAGTCCTTCCTCAGATGTTTCTGCCAGATAGGTGAAAATATCCGGCATATTGACTGCACCCGGAATATGCTCCCTGGCAAAATCTTCTTCTGCCCGCACGTCAATCAGCAACGCATCATTCTGGCTGATCAGAGCGCGAACATGCTCAGGAGAATAAAGAACCTCTGCTGGCATCGCGCTTTTCCATCTTCATGTGAAAGGAGGCTTTATCCCTATAAGATGTCTTCTTCGCCCGGCAGGGGGGCGATCACAAAGCCGCTATGCCCGCACCCGGCCGCACAGTTTCATCATGAAAACGGAAGGCAGGATCAGGGGCGTCCGGAACGATGATAGGGATGCCCTGCGGCAATGGCCTGCGCACGGTAGACCTGCTCCACCAGCATGATCCGTACCAGCATGTGCGGCCATGTCAGTGTGCCAAAAGACAGTTTTGCATCAGAACGTTCAATAACAGCGGCATCCAGCCCCTCAGCACCGCCAATGACGAAGCATAACGAGCGGCCAAGAGCAGACCACTCCGCCATTGCTTCTGAAAAACCCGGACTACTGAAGGAGCGTCCGGCTTCATCAAGAACGATGAGAAATGCCTGAGGAGGACACGCCGCAAGAATGGCCTGTGCTTCCCGGCGTTTGATTTCATCAGGGCTGCCGCGCCCGTCAGCCAGTTCCACAATATCCAGCCGGGGGCGCAAGCGCTTGAGGTAACGCTCCACAAGCGCCAGTTCGGCCTTGTCCTTCATGCGCCCAACCGCAACAAGCCTCATGGAGTGCTCCCCAAGGTTGGTTGGGCGTCAGGCGCATGAAGAAACAAAGCCGGAAACATCTGGTCACACGTCACAGAAAACAGACTCAGGCTGTGGGGACAGCCTCTGCGTTGCCGTCATCCAGCTCCGCGCCCCACATTTTTTCCAGACCGTAGAGTTCGCGTGCTTCTGGCTTGAACAGATGCACAATGATGTCGCCCGTATCCAGCAACACCCAGTCTGATCCGTTAGCCCCTTCGATCAGCACACGCTTGATGCCGATTTCCTTGAGCTTGCGTTCGATATGCTGCGCCATGGCGGCAATCTGACGATCAGCCAGACCGGTAGCAATCACCATCTTGTCCGCAAATGAGGCCCGACCGGCAAGGTCAATGACCACAATGTTTTCGGCCTTATCATCATCCAGACTGGTGGTGATGATGGTGAGGGATTGCGCCAGAACGTCGGGAGAGACGGGCTCGCGCTTGACCTTGCCCTTGGGGCCGGATGCCGCGGCTTTCTTGCGGACAGAGCCCGTGCTGGTAGCAGCACCAGCCACAACCGGGCTGGCGGACGGCGCCTTGGCGGCAGCGGCTTTGGCGGTTGCCGTGGAAGACCGTGTGCGTTTCGGTTTCTCGGCGGGGGGATTGGTGGTTATGATCGTTCTCCTGAGTGTGACCTGCCAGACGGGACGAGAGAGTCGACAGAGCTCCCAAATCCACCATTCTGACGAATTGATGTTGCAGATATACCGTTTTGTCGCCCCGGAAGAAAAGTCCATACTGGAGGGGGGAGATCAGCAAGCAATGCTGCGCGGCGGGCCGGTATGCGCCAGTGCGCCATATAATGCCCCGCGGCCCCATGCAAGGCGCGATTATTCTGCCCCGGCCGGGGCATAACGGCCAGAGGCACACACCGCACCAGTTGCCGCCAGCCTTTCCAACGCGGCAGGGAGGCCAGACCATCTGCCCCGGTCAGCCACACAAACCGCGCATGAGGGAAACGCATCTGCAATTTGCGGATGGTATCAACCGTATAGCGCGTGCCGAGTCGGGCTTCTATGTCCGTTGCCACCAGCTTATGGCCATCCACCAGCCGCGCGACCGACTGAAGCCGCTGAACAAACGGTGCCATACCGGACGTTGCCTTCAAAGGATTGCCGGGCGAGACCATAAACCACACCTGATCCAGCCGCAGCGCCCGCAACGCCCGACGGGCAATGGCCAGATGCCCTTCATGTGCCGGATTGAAGGAGCCCCCCAGCAACCCGATACGCGCGCGCCGTAAGTCCCCCGCAGTTGGAATAGCGTCCTGGCCGCCCACCCAGATCAGGTCCGAACCTGCCCTGTGCCGAGCACTTCGTACCGGAAGGTGGTCAGTTGCTCCACACCCACCGGACCACGTGCATGGAAGCGACCTGTGGCAATGCCGATTTCAGCGCCAAACCCAAATTCCCCGCCATCACAGAACTGGGTGGAGGCATTCCACATCACAACCGCGCTGTCCGTACCATTCATGAAGCGGTTCGCTACTGCTTCATCAGACGTGACAATGGCTTCTGTATGAGAGGAGCCATAGCGGGCAATATGGTCCAGCGCTTCATCCACGCCGTCCACCACGGCAATATTCAACATGGCGTCCAGCCATTCGGTCCCGAAATCCTTCTCGGTCGCGGCAGGCAGATCCGGCACAATCTCACGCGCAGCAGCGTCGGCCTTGAAGCCACAGCCAAATTCAGCCAGATCAGCCACAATCAGCGGTAGCAGGCCGGGGGCAATGGCCGCATCAATCAGCAGGGTTTCCGTCGCCCCACAAATACCAACCCGCCGCATTTTTGCATTCAGGATAATCCGCCGCGCCATGCTGGGGTCTGCTGCGGAATGAATGTAGGTGTGGCAGAGGCCTTCTGCGTGGGCCAGCACGGGCACGCGGGCATCTTTCTGCACACGTTCCACCAGAGACCGACCACCACGCGGAATCAGCAGATCAACCAGCCCGGCTGCACCCAGCATCTCAGCCACATGGGCACGGTCTGCATCGGGGGCAATCTGCACGGCATCTTCGGGAAGATCGGCTGCCCGCAGGCCAGCCTGCATGGCGGCATGAATAGCCCGCGCACTGTGCAGACTTTCCGAACCACCACGCAACAACACCGCATTACCGGATTTGATGCACAGACCAGCCGCATCTGCCCCTACGTTGGGGCGGCTTTCATAGATCACGCCAATCACACCAACAGGTGTGGCCACGCGACGAATGCGCAGGCCATTGGGGCGTGTCCATTCTTCCAGAACACGACCAACCGGATCAGGCAGATCAGCCATATCCTCCAACCCGCGCGCCATGGCTTCCACGCGCTCCGGCGTCAGTGTCAGCCGATCCCGAAAGGCATCATTGGCCGTTGATGCTTCCAGATCGCGGGCATTAGCTTCCAGAATGGTGGCTGATGCCTCACGCAGGGCCGCAGCGGCGGCCCACAACGCCCGGTCCCGCGCGGAAGACGGGGTGGTGGCCAGAGTGCGTGCTGCCAGCCGGGCCCGCTTGGCCAGAACCGTCATTGGTCCCGGCGCAGACGCGGCCACGGTCTGCGTTATCACACTCTGTTCTCCGTCTTCATGCGCCTTCATGGCGTCCTTCATCCCCATTCCAGTGTTAGTCTCAGCCGCTTAACGTTACCGGATCACACGTTGAAGCGGAACAGCAGAACATCACCGTCCTGCACAACGTAATCACGCCCTTCAATACGCAGGCGGCCAGCTTCTTTAGCGCCAGCTTCCCCACCATACTGAACGTAATCATTGTACGCGACTGTTTCACAGGCAATGAAGCCGCGTTCAAAATCATTGTGAATGACGGCGGCTGCCTGCGGTGCTTTTGTGCCTGCGGTAATGGTCCAGGCCCGTGTTTCCTTGGGGCCAACCGTAAAGTAGGTGCGCAGCCCCAGAAGACCGTACCCGGCAGCAATCACGCGATCCAGCCCGCTATCCTTCAGGCCGAGGCCTTCCAGAAATTCACGGCGTTCATCATCTGCAAGCTGGCTGACTTCGGCTTCAATAGCAGCAGACACCACCACAACCGCAGCGCCTTCCGCTTCGGCTTTAGCCTTGACCGCCTGTGAGAACGCGTTGCCCGTAGATGCCGAGTCTTCATCCACATTGCACACGTACAGCACGGGCTTGGAGGTCATGAGCTGCAGGCGACGAACGGCTTCTTCCTGCCCTTCCGGAATGGCTGTGCGGGCGGGGCGACCTTCCTTCAGTGCCTCGATCAACGGTTCGGCTACGGCAATCTGGGCTGTGGCTTCAGCATCACGGTTCTTGGCGCGTTTCTGAAGAGCAGGCAGCCGCTTTTCAAGCGATTCCAGATCCGCCAGCATCAGTTCCGTTTCGATGATTTCCGCATCACGCACGGGGTCCACCCCACCCTCAACATGCGTGATGTCATCATCTTCAAAGCACCGCAGTACGTGGATGATGGCATCCACTTCGCGAATGTTGGCCAGAAACTGGTTGCCCAGCCCTTCCCCGCGGGAGGCACCACGCACCAGACCGGCAATATCCACAAACTCAAGGCTGGTGGGCACGGTCTTCTGCGATTTGCCAATTTCCGCCAGCTTGTCCAGCCGGGGGTCAGGCACGGCCACACGGCCCACGTTGGGCTCAATGGTGCAGAAGGGGTAATTGGCTGCCTGAGCCGATGCCGTTGCAGTCAACGCATTGAACAGGGTGGACTTACCCACATTGGGCAGACCGACAATACCGCAGTTAAACCCCATCAGCCCTTACTCCCTTCTGGCAACGCAACTTGCGTCATGAATTTTTCCGGCTGGCCATCCGCCAGCAGCGGCGCGGCGGCCGCCATTTTATCCAGCAGCGGCTCAAGCCAGTCCTGCCGGTCAGACTCCGTGAAATTACCCAGCACCCATCCATGCACACGCTCCTTGGCCCCCGGATGCCCGATGCCAATGCGCACCCGCCAGTAATCCGGCGTGCCGAGCATTTTGTCCATGGAGCGCAAACCATTATGCCCTGCGGCCCCGCCACCCCGTTTTACCCGCACCTTGCCTGCGGCAAGGTCCAGTTCATCATGGAAGGCGGTAATCTGATCGGGCGCAATTTTATAGAAAGCGGCGGCTTCCTGCACGCTGGTGCCGGAAAGGTTCATGTACGTCATGGGGCGCAGCAACAGCACACGCTGATTACCAACGCGGCCTTCCGCCACCTCACCTTTAAACCGATTGCGCCAGGGGGAAAAGCCGTAGCGCTCTGCAATGGCGTCAACCGCCATAAACCCGACATTATGCCTGTGTCGGCGCATGGAAGGCTCAGGATTGCCGAGCCCGGCCCAGAGCAACATCACTGGTCCTGTATCTTGCAAGTAAAACGGGGGCACATGCGCTGTGCACGTACCCCCGCGCCATCACTCCATAACAGAATGACTGCTATCAGGAAGCGGCTTCTTCCGTGCTTTCTTCAGCGTCATCCGCTGCATCAACACTCGGTGCCGCAACAGTGGCGATCACAAAGTTGGGCACGTGTACCAGCGGGGTCACGTTTTCCGTGCCCTTCAGGTCTTCCCAACGCACGTTGTCGTTGATGTCGAGCGTGGACAGATCAACACTGAAGAATTCAGGGATGTGTTCTGCATCGGCTTCAACTTCAACCGTGTGACGCACAATGTTCAGCACACCGCCGCGCTTGATGCCCGGAGATTTTTCTTCGCCAGAGAAGTGAACGGACACTTCAACCGTCACGCGCTGACCAGCAGCCAGACGCATGAAGTCAACATGTTCCGGCGTATCTTTTACCGGGTGCAGCTGAATGTCACGAATCAGGGCGCGTTCGGTCGCACCGCCTTCAATCTTGATTTCGTAAACGCGGGAACGCCAGCCAGAAGCCTGAATACCCTTGATCACGATGCGGGGGTCGAGGGCAATCAGAGCGGGCTCTTTCTTGCCACCATAAATCACGCCAGGCACCAGACCGGCACGCCTCGTCGCACGCGCTGCCCCCTTACCAGCCTTCGCGCGCGCAGAAGCTTCGATGGATGTAATCTTTGACACGGTGTACTCTCCTAGAAACCAGAACGTGCAGGCCTCCAGGGGTGCCTGCACGGTGCGGTGCCCTTAGCGGAAATCTGCCCTGAAAGCAATGCTTCCCTTGCGCCAAGCCAGATTGACGCCACCCCCTGCCCCATGCAAGCCAGAACACAGGCTGCCGCCATGCAGCCTTGTGTCATACGCCCCGCCAGCGCAGGAATGCCGCCCATGCCTGAGACTCCTCCCCAGCAGTTCGCCAGTGACAATTATTCCGGCATCTGCCCGCAAGCACTTGACGCCATTGTTCGTGCCTCTGCCGCAGGCTCGGCCCCGGCTTATGGTGACGATCCATGGACTCGGCTGGCTGAAGATGCCATCCGCACCCTGTTTGACACGGATGCCGCTGTTTTCTTTGTCTTCAACGGCACAGCGGCCAATGCCTTGGCGCTGGCAACCCTGTGCCCGCCTTATTGCAGCATCATCGCAACCGACATTGCCCATGCCGATACATCCGAACGGGGCGCGCCGGAATTTTTTACGGGCGGCAGCAAACTCATGACGCCCCCGTGCCCGGATGGCAAACTGACATCCGCCGCCATCAAGCTGTGCTGCCGCAAGGCGCAAAGCCCACAGGCTTCCGGCCCGGCGGTGGTCACCATCACCCAGCCCACGGAAAACGGGCTTTTGTACACACCAGAAGAAATCCGTGCGCTGGCGGACACCTGTCACGAGCATGGGCTGAGCCTCCATATGGATGGCGCGCGTCTGGCCAACGCCATTGCCGCGCTGGGATGCCCCCCCGCTGCCATAACGTGGCAGGCCGGGGTGGACGCCCTGAGCTTTGGCGGCACCAAGAACGGCATGGCTGTGGGAGACGCGGTGGTCTTTTTCAATCGCAAGCTGTCTCGCGGTTTTGCGGAGCGCGCCAAGCAGGGTGGCCAGATTGCCTCCAAGATGCGGTTCATTACCGCCCCATGGCTCAGCATGATCCAGAGCGGCGCATGGCTGGAAAACGCCAGACACGGCAATGCCTGCGCCCGCCTTTTTGCCACGGAACTGGCCGGAGTGAGCGGCCTTGAGCTTGCATGGCCAGTGCAAAGCAACGGTGTGTTTCTACTGCTACCCGAGCAGAGCATGAACACACTGCGGGCAAAGGGCTGGCGATTCTATACCATGTTTGGCGGCGTGGCCCGTTTCCTGTTTGGATGGGATGCAAAGCCTGAGGCCGTAAAGGCACTGGCAGCCGATATCCGGGCCAGTATGCAGGCGTAACCCACCTCTTTCCCTTGACATCTGGGCGGCTCCCCGGCTTCCTCCCGCCCATATAGATAACAGACAAAGCGCCGGGCCTGTGTGATAGGCAGGCCGGGCCACAGTTCAGGACCAGACCATGCACCCTTACCGTACCCATAGCTGCTCGGCCCTTCGCGCCAAGGATGCCGGCACAACAGCCCGCCTGTCTGGCTGGGTCCACAGCAAACGGGACCACGGCGGGCTGCTGTTTATTGACCTGCGTGATGAAACAGGCATCACCCAGATTGTTATTCCGGCAGGCGCACCCGCACTGGCGCTGGCTGAAAACACCCGTGTTGAAAGCGTGATCACGGTCACCGGCGATGTGGTGGAGCGCGAGGAAGGCACCCGCAACCCGGATCTGGCCACCGGGGATATTGAAGTCCGCGCCCGTGAATTTGTGGTGCAGTCCGCCGCTGCCGTGCTGCCTTTTCAGGTAGCCGGTCATGAAAACTATCCTGAAGATCTGCGCCTGCGGTACCGCTACATTGATCTGCGCCGTGAGAGCGTGCACAGCAACATGCTGCTGCGTGCCCGCGTTATCCAGAGCATGCGCCGCCGCATGACGGATCTGGGCTTTATTGAACTTCAGACCCCGATCCTGACCGCATCCTCACCCGAGGGCGCGCGTGACTTTCTGGTGCCTGCCCGTATGCACCCCGGCAAGTTCTACGCCCTGCCGCAGGCGCCGCAGCAGTTCAAGCAGCTTGCCATGGTGGCCGGGTTTGACCGCTACTTCCAGATTGCCCCCTGCTTCCGTGATGAAGCCTCCCGCGCTGATCGCTCTCCGGGTGAATTCTACCAGCTTGATTTTGAAATGGCCTTCGCCACACAGGACGAAGTGTTCGCCACGCTGGAAGATGTGATGTCCGGCCTGTTCACGGAATTTGGCAAAGGCCGCACGGTCAGCCAGGCACCGTTTGAACGCATTCCCTACGCCCGCGCCATGAAAGTCTATGGGTCTGACAAGCCAGACCTGCGCAACCCGCTGCTGATTTCCGATGTAACGGAAGACTTTGCCAATTCCGGCTTTGGTCTGTTTGCCCGTATTGCAGCAGATGGTGGCGAAGTACGCGCCATTCCGGCCCCCAGCGCTGGCGACAAACCCCGCGCCTTCTTTGACAAACTGAACAACTGGGCGCGTGAAGCCGGTGCTGGCGGCCTGGGTTATATTGTGTTTGCGGAAGAAGGCGGCAAAGGCCCGATTGCCAAGAATCTTGAAGCTGACCGTGTGGACGCCATCCGCACCAAGCTGGACCTGAAGGCTGGAGATGCCGTGTTCTTTGCTGCAGGCAAAGGGGATGAGGTTGCCAAGTTCTCTGGTCAGGTGCGCACCCGCATTGCGGAAGAGCTGGACCTGATTGAAAAGAACGCCTTCCGCTTCTGCTGGATCACCGATTTCCCGATGTATGAACTGAATGAGGAAACCGGCCGGATTGATTTCTCGCACAACCCGTTCTCCATGCCGCAGGGCGGCCTTGAAGCCCTGAACACCAAAGACCCGCTGGATATCACCGCCTACCAGTACGACATTGTGTGTAATGGTATTGAGCTTTCCTCTGGCGCAATCCGGAACCATCTGCCGGAAGTGATGATCCGCGCCTTTGAAATTGCCGGTTACCCGGAAAGTGAAGTGGAAGCCCGGTTTGGTGGTATGCTGAATGCGTTCCGTTATGGCGCACCGCCGCATGGTGGATCTGCGCCGGGTGTGGACCGTATTGTCATGCTGCTGGCAGATGAACCCAACATTCGTGAGGTTATTCTCTTCCCGCTGAACCAGCAGGGCGAAGACCTGATGATGGGCGCGCCCGCCACGGTGCCGCCCGAACGGCTGAAAGAACTCTCCCTGGCGCTGGACCTGCCAAAACCGAAACCCACCATCAAAAAAGTCTGAGACTGGAGATTCCCCATCCGGCGTGGTTGCGTCTGCCCGCCGGATGCTCTTTTGTATGAGGCATGACCAGATTCTGCGTTTCTCTGCCTGTTCCTGCCTCCATTTTACCTGCCAGATATTTTTTTCTGCGCTTGAGGGGCTTTTCTCTGAAAAACGGTCTGGCAATCGGCCTTCTGACAGCCGCTCTAACAGCTTCTGAAACAGCCAGCGCGGCCCAGATGCCCCAGCCTGCCCCGCAGGCCACATCCCCCTCAATACCTCTGACTGCCCAACGCGCCACCTATGATCTGACACTTGCAGAATCGTCAGGAGGCAACACTCTCTCTGCCACTGGGTCCATGACTTACAACGTGCATGACGCCTGCACCGCGTGGTCCACCCAGCAGCATCTGGACATTCAAAGTGCAACACGCAGCGGCGGGGCTGTGGCTATGGAATCAGATTACACAACGCTGGAAAGCAAGGATGGACGGCATCTGATTTTTCGGACGGTGCAGAAATCCAACAATGCCATTTTACAAACCATAAGCGGAGAGGCCACTCTGGAGCCTAAAAATGCAGGCGGTGTCGTGCATTATGAAAAACCCATCCGTAAGACACTCAAGCTGCCCCCGGGCACTCTGTTCCCCATGGCGCACACTGCCGCCATTATCTCTGCCGCAGAGCATGGTACCTCAAGCTTTTCTCCCCTCCTGTTTGACGGTACGGGAGAGGACGGTGCCCAATACACCTACATTACGGCATTTCACTGGGGAAAACCTGAAAGCACACCATCCTTTCCGGCCTTACAAAACATGGAGGCTGGCCGGGTCCATGTTGCCTTCTTTGGCCATGCGCAGGATGCCATTCTCCCCGATTATGAAATTGGCATGCGTTATTTTGCCAATGGCGTTTCAGACAAACTTGATATGGACTTTGGCGATTTCAGAATGGCGGGCACTCTTCGTAGCCTGACCATTCCCCCCAAGCCTCATCATTGCTGACCCCTACCCCAACAACCGATTCAGCCCTCAAAGACGACGTGAAACATTCATACGGTCAGCGTAAGATTAGTTATAGCGCCTGAAAACGATGATACGAACCCAGAATCGCCTTACTGAACCTTGCGGCGCACCATTTTAATCGAGACACGAACAGAACGTTCAATAGCAAAACGGGCCGCCTTGCGGCAGCCCGTTCAGTGTGGTCTTAAAGAACGTTACCACTTAACGCTTGGGCTGCTCCGTGCGCAAAACACCAATCAGAGCCTGTAAATCTGCCTGATTGGCCTTCAGGAGCGCAACATTCTCGGGCTCCGGCGTGGGCATCTTGCTGCTGGCCTGACCGGGCGGCACATTCATCAAGCTGCCTGTCAGCCCCACGCACGTCAGGCTCATAACAAAATCACGCGGCGTAAAGCCATTGGCTTTCAGAATGGGCGGTAAGCCCTGCACTTTGCTGACCATGGCAATCTGATCATCCAGCGACATACCAAGATGGCCGGGCGGCTGAAGATTGGCTGCGTGAATAGCTTTCAATGTATTTGTCAGACGCGGCAGAACACCCGGAGCCAGTTTGTAATGCAACGCGGTATCCATATCGTGCCGCATGGTGGCCATTTGCTCAGCAGTCAAAGCAGGCTGCTGCTGACCATTTTCTGCCGGGGCGGTCTGCGCTACGGCAACCTGCCCTACTGCAACAAAAGCAACGGCAGCCAGAGCCATCCTTTTACCAGAAGCCAGAACAGTTTTTGTTTTATTAAGCATGTTTTTCAAATCCGTACTTATGCAGAAATAACCCATTCACCCTTACGCATCAAGGCCACACGCCCGCCTTGCGCATCAAGTCCATCCACATCAATGTCACCTGAACCAATCATCCAGTCGATATGGATCATGCTGCTGTTGGCCCCACGTGCTGCAAGAGCCGCTTCATCCTGCCCTGCGGTATCCTGCATGCATTTGGTGTAAGCCTGCCCAAGAGCAATGTGGCTGGCAGCATTTTCATCAAACAATGTGTTCTGGAACAGAATGCCACTGCTAGAGATAGGGGAAGAATGCGGCACCAGCGCAACCTCACCAAGCCTGCGTGCACCCTCATCCGTATCCAGCACACGTGCCAGAACGTCTTCACCTTTGGCGGCGTGCATTTCCACAATCTTGCCGCCTTCAAACCGCACCCTGATCTGATCAATCAGAGACCCCTGATGAGAAAGCGGTTTGGTGCTGGCCACGTACCCATCCACCTTCAACCGATGAGGAGTAGTGAACACTTCTTCCGTTGGAATATTGGGATTGCAGATCACGCCGTTTCCAGCTTTTTCAGCCCCCCCGGCCCACTCATGCCCCTCTGCCAGACCGACGGTAAGATCCGTTCCCGGCCCGGTAAAATGCAGGGCATCATAACGGGCATTGTTCAGGAAAGCTGCACGCCGATGCAGCGTGGCGTTATGCTCCGCCCAGTCTGCCACCGGGTCAGCCCCCGTCAGGCGGGACGCCTCAAAAATGGCCTGCCACAATCGCGCAACAGCCTGCTCTTCTGGCAGATCGGGAAAAACAAGAGTGGCCCATGCGGGGGTGGCAGTCGCCACAATGTTCCAGTTCACATCGAAATTGGTGATAATTTCCATGGCTGGCTTGTTAGCGCGGGAGGCCGCACGGCTGGCGCGGGAAATCCGCTCTGGGTCCTGCCCCGCCAGCAAGGCAGGATCTGAACCGGTAATTGCCATACGTGCGGCCCCTGCGCGGAACCCTTCCGTCATGCCTTTGGCCAGCCAGTCCGCCGCCGTATCAAAGGTTTCATCCTGCGCGTAACGGTAGCGGGCCAGTGTGGTCTCCGCATCGGAATAAAAGGTGGTCACCAGCGAGGCTCCCGCTTTGTAGGCGTGCTCTGTTACCCGGCGGACCAAAGGAACAGCGTCAAGGGGGGCGGTGATAATCACCTGCTGACCTGGCGCGACATTCAGGCCTGTGCGCACAGCGACTTCCCCCAGACGGTCCAGCATAGTCTCCAGTTGTGCACTGCCGGGGGCGTAGACCTCAGCGCTTCCTGTTTTCTGCTTATGTGCAGCGTCTGACATGCCGATCCTTCCTGCTGCGGGAGGAACTCCTCCCTTTACCTATTATGGCACCCACACCGCAGGGGTGAAGGGAGCCACCTTTCTTCCCTGATCGGATACTGAAGCAGGTCATCCGTCAACTCCCGGAGAGCACACGTCTGCCTTCCGAGCCGTGATCCGCACCCAAAACGGATAGTCCTTGCCCCCCTTTCGCAAAGACGGAGGAGAAAGGCGTGTAAAAACCTTTCACGAGCTTTAGGAAGCCCTCTTCAGGCTTCGGGCAACAGCACCGGCTTAAGGGCAGCAGGCAAATAAAGAGGGTGACACGGACGCCCATTGGCTCCCACCCGCATGGCATAAACCGGAATACCGTGCTGCTGAAGCATGCGCACCACCTCCGGCCCCCGCTCCCATAACGCCTTGAGATGAGGCGAGCCATACGCAGCAATCACCATATCCGCCTCTCGCGCCATGGCCAGCAGAGCAGCATCATTCTCCGGCCCGACCGGATCAGGCGTTTCGAGCAGGCGTTTCTGATCCGTGCAACGATAGGCAAAGGTATTGCCCACCAGAATACTGCCATACCCCCATGCCCGCGCATAACGCTGACACTTGGCCACAGTACGATCATCCCCATACTCTGTTGCAACGGACGGATTCATCATGAGCCACATGACGGAGGGACGACTGGCATCCCACACCCGTTTGAGCTGATAACGGTAACAGCGCTCCGAGCCACCATACGTAGCAGTGCTGACAACATCATCAGACAAGGTGAGTGGGCGGGATTCCCCCACATGATGGGCGTCAAAAAGGTCCGTCATAGCTTTTCCGGTTGGTCATCACACAGCGTCACAGCGCGCTGGCCCCCGTTTTACCCGGAATGCAGACTGATAAAAGCCACTTAAAGGCTGGGTGTAGGCAAGCAGGCATAAAAAAACCGCCTCACGGGCGGCAAAACCGATGCCGGACTGGCGTCATTCTCACAGGAATGACGGTCCGGGCACTCCCTGCACTGCCATAGGGCAGCCGGGACAGTGCATCTGGTCAGATAGGAAACCCCACCTGCTCAGGCAACGCGGTCTGACACAGCGGTGGCAACCATCAGCGTGGCAACAACCGGCAGGAAAGCAAGCATAGGAGCAACCGCGGCAAAGTTCACAACGGCGGCAACTATTTCATTTACAATTTGCATAGACATTATTCTATTTCCTTAGATTTACTCGGTGAAGGGCTACAACCACACTTCCACCGGGCTCGACAACAGAAAAGTAGACGCTGCCTGCCATCGAAAAAACGCATGATGAATACTTAATTTTTTTGCTGTTTTTAAAGTAATCAGATGGCATTTATTGCGTATCAATATCCTATACACCATAAAAACCCGTAGTTTAAAAAAGATGCAAGGAGTAGAAAGAGTCTACCCTCAGTCATCTTTTTTGATTATTTTTTGAGCATTTGCTTATTTAGGGATCATCACATTTGTTTGATGAAAAAATCAGGTTTTTTGCTCTTTTTGAACCTTCAGCCCACCCATTCTGCCAGGTTCAGGCAGACCACTCACACTGCTTTTTCCGAGAAACCTCCCGATTCGAGTCTGACAAGCCCCTGCGGATGGCCCCAGACCCACGGCTCCCCCACCGCTTGCTTCCCACCACATTTCATCCCAAGAACCATGCTCTTCTATGTCATGTAAGTGCGTAATGGATCAGCGATACCGCATTCCCCCTTTGGCAGCCCTGAATGCCTTTGCCGCCTTTGCCCGCACAGGAGGGATACGCCGTGCAGCGGCAGAACTGCGGGTGGATCACGCGGCTGTCAGCCGCCATCTGCGCGATCTGGAACAGACACTGGGCATTACCTTACGCGATCGCGCGACAGGAAAACTGACTCTGGCAGGGCACACCTATTACAACCAGATCGCCCCCCTCCTGGAGGGGTTGGCCCGTGCCACAGCCGATATCCGTCAACAGACACCTCATCTGACCGTAACGTGCGTGCATGGGTTCGCCTATCACTGGCTGGTGCCCCGGCTTGCGGCCTTCCGGCGAAACCACCCGCATATTGACCTGTTGCTGCGCCCGGTTGATGCCAACACGGCGTTTCACGGCACCGGTATAGAAACAGATAGCCATGCGGATATTTTCTATGCACGCGATGATGCCCCGCCCGCAGCACTCCGCACCTTGAGAAGTGTCGCTATTGCCCGCCCTCCGGTTTTTCCCGTGGCGTCTCCGGCATGCGTAGCCGCTATGGGCGGTCAGCCCACCAGACTGATAGACCTGCTGCAGGCCCCCCTCTTGCAGGAAGAAGATGATGCGGAATGGCGGTTATGGTTCAACGCGCAGAACGTGGACATCTCTCATGTTCCCAGTGCTGGCCGGTTATGGCAGGCTCATATCACGCTCGCTGCCGCCCGGGCAGGGGAAGGTATAGCCTTGGGTAATGCCTTTCTGCTGGGGGACGATCTGGAAACAGGCCGTTTGGTGCGCATCCTCCCTACTAGGGAACCGCTCCGGGAAACGCCTTTGGGATCTTATGTCCTGCGCGCCACGGAACGCGCATGGGAGAAACAATCCCTTTCTATTTTCCGCGCATGGTTACTGGAACAGGTGGCAATACAGACAGTCAATGCACCTGCTTGACGCAGCTTATTCAAACACGCTTCCCCTTTAACGCCATCACGCACTCCGGCACGGCACGGCACGTACTGGTGTTTTTTTATCACCAGAAAGGCAAGAAAAAATCGCCTCCTCTTGCATCTATGAATCCATTACGAACCAAGCATGACCACATTGGCCCCGCATGCTGGCCTTTGTTTTTTACACCATAAGGAGCCTTTACGGCATGAGCACCACCAACAAGGACCTTCTCACCCGCCGCGCCAATGCCGTGCCGCGTGGTGTTGCCACAGCTACACCTGTGTTTGCAGATCGCGCTGCAAACGCTGAACTGTGGGATGTGGAAGGCCGCCGCTACATTGATTTCGCAGGCGGAATTGCGGTGCTGAATGTGGGCCATCGTCACCCCAAGGTGCTGGCGGCTGTCAAAGACCAGCTTGACCGTTTTACTCACACAGCGTTTCAGGTTTCTGCCTACGAATCCTACATCGAACTGGCCGAAAAACTGAACGCCCTTGCGCCTTTTTCTGGCCCGGCCAAGACCATTTTCTTCTCCACCGGCGGGGAAGCGACGGAAAATGCCGTTAAAATTGCCCGCGCCGCCACCGGCCGCAACGGGGTGATTGCTTTCTGTGGCGGGTTCCATGGCCGCACGCTGCTGGCCTCTGCCATGACAGGCAAGGTTCTTCCCTACAAAGCACCGTTTGGCACCTTGCCGGGACAGGTTTATCACCTCCCCTTCCCTGATGGAGACGTAACAGTAGAAGACAGCCTGAAAATGCTGCACTTCCTGTTTGCGTCAGACATTGGGCCGGAGCAGGTTGCCGCCATTATTATTGAACCCGTGCAGGGTGAAGGTGGCTTCCGCATCGCGCCACCCGCCCTGCTGAAGCATCTCCGCAGCCTCTGCGATGAACACGGCATCAAGCTGATTGCGGATGAAGTGCAGACCGGTTTTGCCCGCACCGGCAAAATGTTTGGCATTGAGCACTCCGGCGTTGAGCCTGATCTGGTATCTGTCGCCAAGTCTCTGGGCGGCGGCTTTCCCATTTCCGGTGTGATTGGACGGGCAGACCTGATGGATTCCGTGCCGCCGGGGGGCCTGGGCGGCACCTATGCCGGGGCACCGCTGGCCTGTGCCGCAGCGCTGGCCGTGCTGGATGTTATTGAAGAAGAAAAGCTGATTGACCGTGCAAACACCATGGGCGAACGCCTGAAGGCACGGATCAATGGCTGGCACAAACGCAAGGATATTCTCCCCGTCAGCACCGCACGCGGGCTAGGTGCCATGATTGCGTTTGATATTCTTGAAAACCATGCTGGAGAAGAACAGCGCACAGGCTTTGCCAGCAAAGTCTGTGCCAAAGCCTGTGAAAAAGGGCTGATCCTGCTCTCCTGTGGTGTAAAGGGCGCAACCATTCGTATTCTCACCCCGCTCACCGCTTCCGATGCGCTGGTGGACGAAGGGCTGGATGTGATTGAACAGGTTCTGGTTGAACTGGCCTGACCGACACATTCTCCTTTGAGACAAAAAAAGAGAGCCTCCCGTGGGGCTCTCTTTTTTGCTTTTGAACTCTCTGCGTCAGACAGATCCGCTCAAGCAGGACGGTCCGCAAGCCAGCAATCAAACCAGCGATAACGAGGGCAGCCCCATTATAAGAGGGTAGAAACCTTCCTGCCCGATCTTTCTGCCTTGTCTGATGAAGAGGCTACATCGCCCCTTCTGCTTTTACGCCTGCTCTGCTGACTTGCCAGAAAACAGCCGGAACAACGGACCTGTGAGAGACGTGGAAATAACAGCCAGCACCATCAGGGCTGCAAAGGCGAATTCCGAAATCATGCCCTGAGCATGGAGAATGGTCGCCGCCACAATTTCCATTAGCCCTTTACATTGCAACAACGCCCCTACACTCAGCCTCTGGCGCGATGTCAGCCCCGCCGCCGGAGGGAAAAGATAGACCGCGCCCATCTTGGTCACAATGGAAACTGCGACCAGCGCCAAAGACGCAACCAGAGAGGGCCATGTCAGGGCATCGCCATCAATTTTCAGGCCACTATGGCCAAAGAACATGGGAGCAAGCCAGATCAGTGCAAAGGTTCCCACTTCTTCCACCGGCAGGCGACGTACCCAGCTTGGCGGCATGATAGCTCCGGCAAAGTAAGCCCCGATCAGTTCATGCAAACCAAGCTGCATGCTGGCCCATGATCCGGCAGCCAAGTAGATGGGCACAGCCGCCCAGATCACAATAAGGGGCGGATGCCGGAAGTGGCGCGCAGCCCACCCTCCTGCTGATGCCAAGGCAACCAGCATGAGTACCGCCAGAAATTCCAGCCACGACCAGCTATGCAACGCGGATGGCCCTTTGGCTACAAACTGGAGAATAGCCAGCCCGATCCACAATGCGGCGTCATCAACCACAGCCAGTTTCAGGGCCAGTTGGCCTACGGCACGATGCGTGGGTTCAAGCTCACGCACAATACCAATCAGCACCGGCAACGCGCTGACGGCAATACACAACCCGAGGGAAATAGCGCCCAGCAGCGGCGAAACTTGCGGAGCTGCCCAACCGTGAAGAGGCAGAAAAAACTGATAGATCACCACAGATCCAATCAGAAACGGTCCACCGAGCGCCACAGCGGCGCCACCCAGCAGCCGGCCAAGCGAAGGAGCGGGAATAGCATCCTCTCCCTCTCCATGATTGGGGTTCAGCCACATTTCCAACCCGGCAGTAAATGCGAGCACAAGCACGGCAACCCAGCCGATATCATCCCCATAGACAGAGGGAATGCCCCAGCTTTCTACCGGCACATGCCAGACCGCCATCAGAATACCCAAAAGTATTGGCAGAACAACTATTGGTAATACTCTGCGTGTTACACGCCATAAAACCCACGGAAAGAGAACAAAAACACCAAAATCCGCAAAAAGAGATATTATTTTTTCCATTCTTGCCCTCCCTTTCGGATTAAAAAATATACATTTTCTTGCTTTTTATCATTATAAATTGATATTTCCAACCAATACCATCCTATCCCTAAATTTCGTTGATTTTTACCTAGTGTGCATGTTGTATCATTGAGCTTCGCCGCGCCACTCCGTTTTGCGGTTTTTTTTGCGTGTTATCTTTATAATTCACTGTATTAAAAGAGGAATTTCCGCATCCCTCGTGCTTTACCCACACAGCAAAGGGAGCGGAAAGAAGGGAAGATAATTTTTCTTTTAATCCTCAAAGCCACCCAAGACCGGAATGGATATATCACCGCCATCCACTCTTGCGCGGTAAAGCGTCTCTCCACCCTTGCCCTCGGAGGATTTCCCTACCCCCTTCAGAACACGCCTTCGTCATTGTGCCCATCTGACACACACGAGGCTTGAGAAAGAAATCGGGTCATACAACTCCAGCGAAAAGCCTCCTGCAATAATGAACAGGAGCACATAAAGCGCCATAGGCTAATGTGCGGCTGGATCAGAGAGTGCGCCTTCCCACAAAAACCGCACTGCATGAAAAGGAAAGACGCGCGGGAGCTACCCCCTCACACGGGCTGACGCAAAATTCTCCAAACGCCGGACAAAGCTCTGTAATTCATCATGGTGCAGCAGAAATATCTTGTTTGTTTTCGCCAGTTGCTGCGCGGGAATGGTGTAAGGCGCATTTGAAACAACGGCTGCAAAACGGCCTGCATAATGATGCTTGGCTGCCGCCACCTGTTGCACAGCATCATTCCCCACGGCTTTGGAATAAAGTTTGCACTGCAAGACCAGGCGCAGGCCTTTTTTTGATGCGACAATATCCGCCCCCTGATCCCCACATTCTGAGGTAACAATTGCCTCCCACCCTGATTTTCTAAGAAGCTTTGCACAGTACCGTTCATAATCAAACGGATCCATGTCAGGGGAATAAATATCAGGATTACTGCTTTTAACCGGAACAGCGCGGGGTTCTGTAAAAGCAACCTGATCCAGATATGTCAGCAATAGAGGCGTGGCTTTTTCAAAATATTTTTCATACCCAGCCTTTGCGAAGCAGGCATACACCTCCCGCTTCACGAAGTCGGATTTTTCCTTGTTCCATTTATCATAAATAGTGGTGCCATAGGCATTCTGAAAGACTAATTGCTTCCGCCGGATTTGAAGACGATCAGCCAAACTATCAATCAGCCGCTTGCCAGTTTGCAGCGCCTTTCGGAACGCTCTCCGCCGACGATATGCTCCGCCAATTTTAAGAAGAACATATAGCCCCACACCCCATTCAACAAATTTTACAAGCCCATTCTGCCATCCCATCCGTTCAGACAGAGTGTGCATTTTTTCCCGAAAAGCCTGAACGGTATTTTTAAAAATATCTTTTTCTGGCAAAGCACTCACTAAGCTGGGAACAGACGCATCACTCTGTTCCTTATGAGCTGCACGGGACGCAGATAATTTCTGATTACTGTCATGGTGGTCTACCCGGAAGGACTCAACAGTCTGAATAAGATCCTTCTCGGAAGATGATATATCACCACCAAGCGTGACAGCACGCCGGACAAAATACAACGGAGGCAAGCCGGGTGTTGGGGGTGTTTTGCGCAGAAGCAGCATGTCCCCATTTTCAGCTATTTCATCCCACTGTCCGGCATCATTTATAACGTGGCAATCATAGAGTTTCTCAAATTTTGTGAGATCACGGCCATGCTGCATCGCCTCATTGGCATCACGCGTGGCAGCAGGAGCAGCACAGGCAACTGTAGGGGCCGTTAACCGATAAACCGTTTCCGCTTGCGCCGGGCTTACCACAAGCGCGACAACGCTGACGATATACCGGATCTTCACCTTGATGCATCCCTTCAGTCTTGGAACCCGCAGTGCGGCACAACGGAAACGCAAAAAGACGTTATCTCACAGGCTGCAACAGGATCGGGTAAATTCAATATTCATTTTGGCTCAGATTATAGAAAAACTAAAGCCGCAAACCGCATAACATCTTGTAAAAACGGCTTTTCTTGGAAAAAGAGCCTCTCACTGGACCACTTTCTTAACTTTCCACTCTCTTCAGATGCCGTTTTTCTGATGGAAGAGAAAGAGAATCGGGGAAACAGCGCTCCTCCTCACATTCACACTGTGGCATGGCATGAAAGATGCTGCCTTCACTATCATCTTTTCCAAGCCTGAAGACACTTAGTCACGACCTGTTAGAAATCAGACGATAAAAGGCGAGACTGTTTCTCTTTCAATCTGCACATGTGACAAAAGCTTGGCAAAACGCCTGCTCCCCCATGGCAGCCCCACCACCGGCACCGTTTCCCCACTAAGGGCGCACCACAAGAACCAATCTGATACTCCACAGCCCATTCCAAAGCAGGGGGAATGTGCACACCCAACCGGCTTGAAGCCGACTGCTTATTGCCACGACCTCCTCATGCAAAAGTGAGACTGACCAAACGGCATGTCAAAAAAACATCTGGTTGCCAGCAAAAGCAAAATCTCTACGGAAAACTCTTCCTCCCCAGCTAAGAGCAATAAACCCCTGAGAGGGTTACGCATCAGCCACCAAGAGAAAGTGAGAGGGAGCGGATGCCGTCCGCACGCCATGAGGACAGCCTGCCCAAGAGGCGAAACAACACTCTAACGTGCTGAAAAAAGGGGCACGCCACCCGCCCAGAGAGCCGCAAATACAGTCTTACGTTTCTTATGCTTGAAAAGGAGGATTGGCGGAGGGGAAGGGATTCGAACCCTCGATACAGTTTAACCCGTATAACGGTTTAGCAAACCGTTGGGGCTTCCCCCATAACATACTAACACTTTGATTTCTCAGTGTTAATATGCGCAGGAAATGCTGAAAAAACGTTTAAATCCAGAACACACACCCACAAAACTCCCCACAATGCGAATCGCAAACCACACATATGCTTGCGCATGGAATACCAACTCTATGACCAAATATGGGCTCTCTATACAAGGGCCATCTTTTGGTAGGGGAGAGGTCGACAGTTCAATCCTGTCCAGCAGGACTAGCGCTCCCCTTGTACCCTGCCCCAACCCGTACTATACTCACGGGGCTGCGGCGGCGTGGATGGACACGCGGGAACTTACCGGCTCAGTCTTGCATGAGACAGTCAAGGAAAGCTCTCCCTTCGAAGAGAAAGCCGGTATCAAGCCCGGCCCGCAGAAAAGACGAGCGAAAGAGCGCAAGACTGGTTGACTGACAAGGATACTGGTTGAGAGGCGAGCGTGTCGTTACGAGGGGGTGGGAGTTCCCCCTGCCGCTTACAGAATCTAGCCGTCAAGTAATCCTTGATAGCTGGCCGCATAGACCGGGTCGCCCCCGGCAAAGGTAGGCCGTCGTGGAGCCTCCGCAGACGGTGGGAGCCCGTCACTGGACTAGACCCTGACAATGTCCATATCATTATGTTAAGACGATATGACATTGCAGGGCAAAAATGATCAACCATTTAACTATAAATACAAAGCATCTAATTAAATTTGATGAAAAGAAATTAAAAACAATCATAAATCATAAAGATGTAATCAATAGAGATTGTGGGAAACTACCACTTGATTTTGATTTATATTTATGGGTTTTTCAGGGTGATCCCAATATGTGCTTTTTTCAACTCTCTCAGGACAAAGGAAAATCTGATATCCCAGCATCTCTCAACTGGGTGTACGGGCCGCACGCTGACCGGCAGGCCTACGATAGATCTATCAGCGGCATGATAGGCCATCTCTTTCGGATTATGGGCCATACCGCAGCAATCCCCAGCCTGCCTGATGCGCCAGGACTCGTCACCCTCCTGATGCCAGCAGCCAATCTGCTTGACATGCAGAGCCTCAAGGAGATGGCCAGTATGGAGCAGGCTATTGCGGCAAGCATTCTCTCCGAGATGATTTAATTGCTCTCTTGGCGCATTTTTCCTCTTGCGGTCAATCATATTGTGTCGTAAATATACGACATGGAGACGGCACGGGCCGCTCCGAAACGGTAAGGACCGGAAGCATGACAAACGTGATTACAATCTCTTCTCAGAAATTTCTTGACGAAGAAATCGTGGCGGAAAAGATTGCCGCTGAAGACTTCACTGTGTTCGTCTCCCCGTCCTTCGAAATTGATGGTGAGGAATACCGCCTCATGCTGGACGGACACCACTCTTTCGCTGCCGCCAAAGAGGCGGGCGTTGAGCCCGTAATTATTGAGCAAGATGGCACAGACAACGACACAATCTGCCTTCTGAACGCGGGAAATATTGATGATTTTCTTGCGGTAAACCGTAATGATTGTGATTTTTACGATATTTCCACTGGCCGGGATGTTTGGTGATTAAAATGACAATATACTACGCAACGATCAAGCATCACTCCATCGGCCAAGCGCCAGTTATAAAAATTGAGGGCACACTCCGTCAGGCCAAGAGGACAGCTACAGAGCGGTTTGGCGATGGATACCTGGAGCATGAGATCATCATCACTGGAGAGGATGGGGACTGGGTAGCGCGGCGTCTAATCGAGGACGACCGCTGGACCAACAGGCGGGAGGATGATCCTCTCATACACCGAGTTGGTCGCGCCCTGTACGGCACTGAGTGGCAATCTGATATGGCGCGGGATCTTAATATCAATCTCCGTACCATCCAGCGCTATGCCGCCGGGACAACGCCACCACCCGCCGGAGTAATGTCTGATCTGTCAGGGATAATTGAGGATCGCATTGAGGTGCTTGGCCACTTGGCAGAGGATATCCAGCCTAGCAAGGCGGACTGATAATGAGTGCGCCCGAGACGATTACTGACGTATGGGGCAACCAATGGGCTGTAGCTGAGGAGCGGCCAACAGCGTACGGATACTCCGTTTTTCTTGGCCGCCCTTACCCCAGACCCAAAGGCTGGCGGGGTGGACCGCAAGCAATCCTCACGGCAGACCTCCTCAAAACGCTTGACGAATACCGTATGCGCCCGATTGATCTTGACCTGCCTCTGGGCAGCACAACCATCAAGCGCCTGCGTTCATCAGTAGGGATGATGTGGTATGAGGATAGAGCCAAATGGTGGGAGGAGCGCCTACCTGAGATGGCAACAATGAGCGCCACTGATTTTGCCCGCAAGCATGAGATAAATGTAGCAACCGCCTGCCTGGCGATGATCCGCTATTTTGGACACGCCAACAGGCCACCTGGATGGTGGCGCGAAAAAGATGCAGCCGATACCCTCCTTAGCGGCAGACCTAGTGTTGAGATCGCATCCGCCTTGGGGATCGCCCCATCATCTGTCAGGCGCTTACGCAGCGCCCTCATGCATGATTGGGCAGGGAGCTAATAACTCCCTGCGGTAGATTTACCCAGCCTGCACGGCTGCATTGGCCTCATCCAACTGCTGCCGGGCAAACGCCCATTCATCAGCCGTTGGTTCACGGCCATCTTTTAAGGGGCGAAGTAGAGCGGAGATATCCTCTACAATCGTGGGGCCGTTTTGGACCAGAGCTTCCACGGCCGAGATGGCGATCTGAGTATAGTTCATTTTCTGTTTTCCTTGGTTTTCTGCCGGTTTTCGCGGCTTGTGAAAAGGGCCGTGCTATTATCACGACCCTTGGCAAGCATTTTCCCGACGCCGGGAAAATGGTCAGTTAGTGGTGGACGGCAGCAGCTTGCGGGCCGCATCGAGCGCGGCCTGAGCCGCCTCAACGGCAGCCTGCGGCAGCGGATCACCTTTGGCGGCCGCATCATCCAGCGGGGCGATCAGGTCATGCGCCCGCTGAAAGGCAGGCTTGATCTTGGCGACCACGGCAGGATCAGCCGCCACGTTGTGCTCATAGTCGGCCGCCATCTGGGCTGCGGCTGAGTAAGACAGGCTCAGACTGTAAACGGCCTGCTTACGCTGGACGAGCTGATCACCGCTGCATGCCACCAGGCTGCCGGACAGACCAACAAGCAGGAGCAGACCAGCCGCACCACCGCCGATTCCGCTGGCTTTTTTGGTTGGTGCACTGGTGGGCGCCTGCTGCTGGACCACGGCGGCAGCGGCCGCAGCAAGGAGCGCACCACCTGGCACGGTATCGGATGCTACCTTGATGGCGGCCGGGCCGATATCCTTATGGGTGGTCAGGGCATGCACAATGGCAGCCAGACCGTCCCGATCGGCTGAGAGTTTAGCCAGGATGCCACTGGTGTCAGAGATAGCCAGCAGTGGCAGGGCAGCGCCCAGCAAGGCAATGGATGTGCCCTCTGGCAGCTCGCCAAACCAGTCAGCGATACCCGTGCCAATGACAAGAGCCATGGCAATGAGGGTGGTAGGCTGGCGCAGATAAGCGCCGATTTTTGAGAGTTTCATGTGTTCGCTTTCAGGCGGCCAAGCTCGGCCGCGTTGAGATCATCAGTGGGATTGGAGGGAGTAGGGCTGGACGGTGCTGAGGATCCGGCACCAGTTGCCCCGACATAGAGATGCCACTCAGCCAGCCTGCGCCTGGTCAGACCAGGCACGCGGATCAGATGGCCGTTGCGGTGCATGTGATCCCACAGTAGCAACTGCTCTCCGGCTGCGATGGTCTGCCCGGAGTTGAGCAGCCGCAGCAGCGTGGATCCAGTAATGGCAGAGGTGCCCAGATTGTATTGCCAGTCCAGGAGCGCTGCCTCCTGATTGGGCGTGATCCGCACATGGATCAGGGCGCGTAATTTTGTCCGCAGGCCTGCGAGGGTAAACAGCAGCAGATCCTCCGCATGCTGTTTGGTGATCGGCCGCGTGCGCGCCGTGACGGCGGACCCGTCGGCCAGGCAGCGGTTGCCGTAGCCGATGGTCCAGTAACCAGCCGGACAGATGTACGGACGCAGGGACAGGCCCTCGTATTCGCGCGCCAGTGCAGCCGCGAGAGCGATAGAGTCATCCATTGGGATTTCCGGGTATAAAAAAGGCCGCTCAGTGGCGGCTGGGGTGGACGAGTTTACAGGCGGTAAGGCTAGGATTAGTCCGACAATGCAAAATACCCGCAGAAAACTGCCATTTTATATTGCATAGTATCTGGGCGAGTTTTGGGGGGCTGGTTTACAGATGGGCCATTGCTGGTTGTCATCAGGGCAATTTGCGACCGTGCGCAAACTCGCAAGTTATGGCGCACTGCCCCAGCCGAGCAGATGCATGATGCCCTGGACAAGCCCCCAGCCGACACCAATGCCGCCGGTGATCAAAAACTGCCGCCAGCCGCGCATGGTTTTTAATTCTGCCTGGATGGTAGCTATGCCACTCTTGATGCTCGCAACGTCTGTTTTTGCTTCATCTTGTTTTGCCTTGACCAGAGCCATGTCGCTCTCAAGGTTCCGCATGCGGCCATCCATCATGGCAAACTCACCCCGGCCGATCAGATCACCGGTCGGATAATTGGTATCAGGCATCTGAGCCCTTTCGGCAGACATAAAAAAACCGCCTCACAGGGCGGCAGAAACAGCAACCAAGCGTTGCCTCAACTCATGATTGTGGCGGGCCTGTCCGGCAGCCTTGTGCTGGCGGTATCCGTGCCCTCAGCAATAGCTTTTACGCTCTGCACATACTCTTTCATTTCTGGCGT
>VNJV01000571.1:0-10089 GCA_008042635.1 Drosophila nikananu | reverse complement strand
TTGTGCACACATAATTTCGTCATTTTTTACATACACCGATCATATCAATAGATTTGTATGGTTACGATCGACCATTAATCGCCGATTTCAACATATGGAAAAACTTGATTCAGCGGGGAGTGTCCCATGCAGGTTATCTGTGGAGATTGTGTGGCTTGGAATGTCAGATATTTGTATAAAATAAAAAAGTAAAGTTAAAACACATTAAACTCAGAAATTTATTAAGTAAAATCTTTCACACATAAGATAAATAGTTACTTATTTGCAGACATGGTCAAAGTTAAAACTAGAATAAAACTGAAATTCAAGCAAGACAAGGTAAGACATCTTAAAGCAGGAGCCATAGCAGTAGCGGTGGGGTTTCAAGGGGTTTGCAACCCCCTGGAAATTAAGGGTCGTCTACCACATCGTAGAGGTCTGCAACGAAAACAAATTGCTATAAAATAATTTTTATTTAGTATAGGATATAAGTTGCTCAACCCACCACAACAATGGCATATATAAGACCTATGCCCGATCCTGCCAGGACATCGGACCAATGGTGCTTGTAGTCCGAAACTCGACTGAGAGCCGTGTACCAGGCGAACATGAGCAGCAGAAACTGCAGCAGGTGACGCAGCATACGGAGGCGACTCCAGTGCATTCTACGTTGCAAGTAGATCTGACGAATAAACATAATCATTAAGAGTGCTTCTTAATTTTTTAAATATTTTTAAACTTACAGCCATGTAAAGCATGGAGTAGCAGGCAAAGCTGGCATGTCCACTGGGAAAAGAGAGACGCATATCCTTCAGTCGCTTTGAAGTTATATCCATTGCCGCACAGGTAAACTCCTCTATATAACGTCCAGCGTTTATGGAATCATTGCAGGTGCTGCCATCCAGCATTACGGGTTGACAGAGCTATGAAAAAGATTAAAATAGTAGAATAATAAATATAAATAAATATCATAAAAAATCGAGTAAAAACCAGCTTAGAGGAAGTTATTTTTGTACAAAAATTGATTAGAGTTTAAGGTAAAGTTGTATATCGAATGGAAATGTCCTATAGGTTAATCGACAAGAATATAGCACTCAATATCTTATCAAAAATAATGTAAACTTTCAAATATCGTATTAATAACAATTAAAATATTTAAATTATGGAAAAATATCACAAAAATCTCATTGAACTTATAATGCACTGTTTATATATCGTTTAATATATCGATTTAATTATCAAATATCGCTACAGTTTCCATATTTTCTGGCATTCTTTATTTCAATTTTAATTATAGTTTTTCCAACTCACCGTATAAAAGTGAGGCCTTAGCCTTCCTATAGCATACTTGGCTATATTTGTGGTGAGCTGCTCGACCCCTAGGCCAAAAACAAAGATGCCTATCTTGCGATAGCATTCCAGCAGCCAAAAGGGTAACTCCAAGTGGCAAATATGATAGCCACTGCCCAGCCTGTGCTTCTGAAAAGGACCCTGCAAGCGGCTGTCCTGGGCCCTAAAAAACTCCACCAACAGCATCTAATTTAAAAAAATATGAATAAGAAAATCAATACAGAATTTAAAATAATATAAATTATGATAGGAAAATCATAACAAATTAAAAGATAACTCACCATACAAACTGGTAAGGCGCCGCAAATCAAATACAGCATCCAGCTGCGCATGGTGGAGTCCTTGTAAGGATGCCTCAACGATGAATCATTGCAAAAGAAACCCAATTTAACGGGCTCGCCATAGAGAGAAAATCCCAGCATAGGTAGACCCACTGGAAAAAAAGGGGGAAAAAAACAAATAAATAGTATTTAGCATCTTGCAAGTGTCCCAGCTCTAAACTCTTTGGGTGGCACAGAAGCCAGCTGAAATGGTGTCCAATTCATATATAGTATTCCATATAGGCAAGGTCTGCTGATCCAGCCTTAATTGGACTTGTATAAACACCCACTATAGCCATCACGATGATGGTGTGGAAATGAGTCCACACATAATCAAATGAAAAACGCGCTCCCCTCGCAAACTGAAAAGCCACACAAATTGAATAAAATAAATCAGAGCCAACTCGATGCGCGAATAAATAAATATATGTTTATATATCTTTTGGGGGCAACAAAGGAACCAAGTACATAAACACTGCTGGAAACATTTTAGTGGCATTTTGGAAATGTTTTTATTTGAAAACAAGGCGCTACACCTACGAATGAACAAGGGATTATATGGTATATATGGTAACTAAATGGTTAGCGGAACCCCCCACTGGAGCACACTCTGATCTCTGCTGGAATGAGCTCAAGAGTACATAGTCCGGGCTCGTGTTCAAGAGTTCAATTGCTGGCCACATGATAACAGATCGTTAAACGTGTGAAAGGTCGCAGGGGGAATATTTTTTGATAATACTTTCAAATAATAATTCAAAAGCTTGGAGTCCGGACTCAAAGAGCTGCGCTCCCATTAACCATGATTTATTTCGGATTTTGATTAGAGGCACAAATCTTAATGCTTGAGTGCTTGGGAAATGGGAGCATTTTCTAAATAGATTTTCTTAAGAAACTTGTGACTTTTTAAATGGGAACAAAAAGTTTTCAATTATTTGACTTAAAACAAATGTAAGTTGTTTATTTGAAAGCTGTGTAATTACAAACAGAACATTTCAACAACTTTCTTATATTTTTAAATATATATTATAACTATTTTAATATTTAATTTTTTTTAATATTTACGTTGTTCAAAATTGGCTGTACATATAAAAAATATATCTGCTTTTATTGGAGGCTCCAGATTGGGGCCTTAAAACTTAAATATACCTTAATTTTTTAACTTCACAAATCAAGAAAGAAAAGCTTCCAAAATACAATTTTGCCTAATTTATGATCGGTTTATAATTCGGCTCCCCACAATTAAGGCTTTTTAAGGCCTTTTTTCTTAAAAAATTTTGTAAGCTCACTTCCCGTGCTTGGTTATTTATAGATAATAGTCATCAAGGGTTTCCAGGTAAACATCCGTTGGCAAGCTCTATATTTACCTTTTGCCTCTAAAGTCAATATATTTTGGTTGCTTTATTTTTTTTACTAGCAAATGAAAGAGTTTCCTTGACCACAAAACGACTGTTTTGAATTTTACCCCACAAAATTGCCAACGTCAATAAAAAAAAAAGAGACTTAACTGTCTGTAAAACCCATACTGCAATAATAACCTAGGCAACAGTTGTGAAATTTCTAATGTTGAATTTTTTTAAATTTTGTATTACAAAGTTTAAGGCGAGCATTGTGTTAAGCAAATAAAAATATGCATATCTTTTCTTTGTGCTCAAGTAAAAAAAGAGCAATATTAACGTAAAACTAACGCACTTTCTTTTCAAAAACTATTTTATAAGTTCCTCATTTAGTAGAAAACCATATAAATATGGCACAAACTTTTTTAATTCTAAATAAAATAAATAAGCTTTCATTATTTCTTAATATCTTAAGACTTTAAGGAATATTCCATAAACCCCTAAAGTACTCACCGCAACCGAGCAGACACAAGTCCATGAGGATCCTTCCGAAGATTTGGCGTGGCCCTCTTAGCGGCAACTTGACCATTGGCGGCGCCCATGGATCCTCCTCCATGGTTACCCAGGGAGCTTCCGACAAATGTTGGCAGCTGCAAGTCCAGTTTGACATTATTGTTGTTGTGATTGGCAGTGGAGGAGGCCGAGACTGCGGCGGCTATAATGCTGGCAGCCGTCGGCGAGGAGGGCTCCTCGCTGCTGCTGCTCTGGCTCTCGAATCTCTGAAGCGGCGTGGTGTCACAAACACTACCGGGTCGAAGGCTGCTCATCGTGGAATTGAAGGGGAAATAATCCTGGTTCTGCTTTTTCTTTCCTTTCTTTTTATCGGATCAAGCCTCAAACGGTGACTCTTCTATTGCACATTGCACCTGGTGACCACGCGGGTGGTCATTTTCTTATCGCGGGCACAACACACACAAATATTTGAATAATCCTCGCGGGGAGTGTTTTATTTTCCTTTCATTTCTAGGGAATGTGCTAATGGACGCTCCCTTCTTGGAGGCACTGTGATAAGGCCACCCTCGATAATGTTGCTGTAAATTACACGGCGTCGGCGTTTTGTGGGCGGTACGGCGGGAAATTGGGCAAGGTAAGCCCAGGTAAACGGGCCGCTAAACGCTATTGCGCAAGCGATAAGCAATGAGCGATCGCGATCGGCTAAAATTTGGTCAAATAAAAATACTGCTGGCAGCGCACAAAGGTAAATAATACAAGCGAAGAAGGTAAGAGGTGAAAATCTCTGCAATTATTTGGCCTGCACTTTATATTTGTTTATTTTCTTTTTTGTGAGCTATCGTTCTTGCTCCACTTCTTTTCGCACTCTTTTCTGCTTTTCTATTTGTTTCGCATGCGCAGCGACTCTGCGAAGACGGTAGCTGGCGAGGCCCGAGGAACGCGAAACGAAAGCCCACCGACGATAATGATAAAGATTTCGATCCGTGCCGTTCGACGGCACCCGAGGAATTGAGCGGTGCTCAAAGTATATCCAGCAGGCAGCAACAACGGCAACGAAACGTAAACAGCTGCTCGGAGAGGAGAGAGAGAGAAAGATAAACAGAGGTACCCATCACTGGTAGATCACGAGGGGTATATTACACATGTATCAGCAGGATCACAAAGTATCTAGGATGGTCCGTAACATGACAGTTGCATAACTAAATTATAATTAAATTAAAATTAAACTTGTAATTGAATTAATAACTTACAGATAAAATGGAGAGGCAGAGGCCCTGCTCAGATACTTGCAGAGATACGAAGTAAGGCCTTGCTGCCCCATTATTCCTATAGCAATAGTTTATAAATATATGTTTCTTAATTTATGAACTTCTAATATTAATTTATATGTATCTTAGGCTCAAAGATAAATTATGCAAAATTAATTTAGTCTTAAAAAATAATTTAAAATGAAAAATAAAATACTTTAATATATGTACAAATGTAATACAGGGTATCACCCTGACGAACCTTGTAACTAATGCTTTCTTTTTTTTTTTCTTTTTCTCACACTCTCTCCGTCTCTCAGCCTAGAAGGAAACGAATGGAATGAAACGAGCTTTGATCAGCTTTCCATATAATATTATATTTAATTTACAATGTTTTTTATTATTATGCAAATTAAATAGAAATTTAGAGATACATTTTTTTGAATTTGACATAAGTAATTTACTTTAAAGACTTAATTTTGGTTTAAAAACAATTTTTAACTTTAGAAATTAAGACAAAAAAAGTTAAATAACTTTCTGTATAATTCTTTTGCTTGAGTAATAGTTAAACAATTTAATATATTTTATATACTATATTATTTTAAAAACGTAATAATTTTTTGTGTTATTATTTTTCTTTAGTAATTCTTGAAAAATTACAAAAAAATAATTATGTATATACATATATCATATCAAATTCTTAGAGTATTGGTATTTTGTCCTTAAAAATCCTTAAAGTTGCAATCCAATACATTACCATAATTCAAAGTTAATCCCTTTGCATAGTTAATAATTTTCCCCTAAGAATCATACCCCAAAAACATAACTCAATAATCCAATTCAAGTAAGTACTGAACCTATTTAACCGCAAATTTCGTCCTTACTGCCCCAGACACTACCCATCAAGCTTTTTTATTACTCCTTTAGCCTTGACCGGTCCTTGCCGTGTTCCAGTCCCACCACATACCCTACGCGTTGATAGATAACACAGAGAGCGTAAAATCTTCCCTCAAATCGTTCGCAGCGCTGAGTTGCAGTCACAGGCGGCCGTAGTATCTGTATCTCTCAGTTATTTTCGTTCAACGGTCGCGTTCGGGTCGATTCCACGCCACACGCTCGTTCAGTGGAATCAGAGTGCGGATCTCGTAATCGGCGTATAATATAGCGCTCTACCCCTATCTGAATCGATGGTAGGAGCCACACTTTGTGCGTGATATAAAAACAAAGCTAACGATGACGGAGCAAACAAGGGCTGCTGCCTAAACACAAAAGATACTTTCGCAAGATACTTGGCCAACAGGTAAATGAATTAAATTAAACAAAGAAAGTGTGTTTATTTGTGCTGCATACATCTTGGGCGATTTTATCGATTTGCTTGGCCGGCAAACACAAAAGTGGGCTCTTGATGGTCACATAAACAAAAGTGCAAAAATAGAGGCGAAAAACTGTGCAAATGTATCTCGAGCGAAAAATTCATAAATTATGCAGGTGGAAAGGGAAATTACGTAGGCGTGTTTGTGTTTTTGGTTTGGTTTAAAATCGATTTTCCCTCTAACAAATATCTAGTACTCTTCCATGGTCAAGGTTTCTTTCCGTTCTTGCGGAAATTAATTGCTATCTATTTTATTGGTAAAATCAGGCCATTGTGTTCTGTGGAAGAAACCCCTCATCGATACCACCGACAGCTTATCAATAATTGAAACGCAAAAGTTCAGAGGAATGAGGAATATCTGAAACGCCACATTTGGCTTTTCATGGTGCTTGAGCTTTATTTCCTACATATGCCCCCCGATATTGCCTTTATCGGTGAGAGTTTTCTGCCACTTGGATCTTGGTTTTGACTGAAACAATTCTGGCATTTGGCCAAGTTATATGCCAAATTACTGTTCGGGTCATAAACTTTTCCCAATATTAAATACTTGGTGTTGTTTCTGCCACATTTAGGTCCATCAATCAAGAGCCAACTATTATTCTAAAATTTTTAGATGCCTTTTTTGAATAGTCTAAAAATATTTTCTAATATATTTACGGGCTGCAAAGAGGGTTCTGTATCTTTAAAGAAAATGTATTTAAAGTTTTGCTCGTAAAAGTAGGTCCAGGAATAAGATAATTTATTAGATATTGGGACCGTTATAGTATAGTTATTTGCAGGGGGAAATATAGATAGATGTTAACACTAAAGTATATATTTATCAACCTCAATTCCTATACTTTGTCTGCTTGCTTGAAATTCTATAAGCCTTTTCTTCACACCCCAAACTCCCAATGCCTTACTTTTCGATTTTCCAGCAAATTTTTCTTCACAATTCATATTGAATTTCGTTGTCAAGCTTGTGTAAATTTTTGGCCAACTTCTGCTGACTGCTGACTGCTGACTTCAGGCGGGCTATGAGAATTTGCCACCAATAATAATCGTTAACAAAGCAAATAAACAAGCGTTTTACATACACCTCCCCACGACGCGTGATGGGTTGGTTGAACTTGAGACCACGAGCGCAACGTTTCAGGTGTCCAATTACCTTCCTTTTCGCCGACAAGTTGTCTGCAAGTTGGTTATAATACTTACTTACCTCCCTTCTTAATTCCTTAAAAAAAAAATATAAAGTTTGCGTGTTCGGTTCTGAAGCGAAACTTCAAATTTCCATATGCAGAGCAGAGAGGCCCAAAAATTCTCGGCATGCACTTGTTGGATTTTTAATGATGCGACCCGGCGCCGGTTGTTTATGTAAATTGTGGAGACCATTTCATTAACCGATATGCATGCATATATTTGTATATTGTTCGGTTTTTAATTATTTTTCCATCTCGAATGACCTTAATTCGCGGCATGCGTCTGGGGATATATATTCCAAAAATGACACTCGATTGGAGGGGCGACATGGAGGCTGCTCAGCTTGTGGTCGTTGCCCGACGAAAGTTAATCGCTTCAGTCTGAAATTAAAATGATGAGAAAGAGGATTTAGCAGGGGGCAGGCCTTCAGCTGTATATGAAAATCAAGAGTTTATATATAATACTTTAAGCAATTGTAATATCAGACTTAAATGACACATCCTTTGACACCATAAACATGTTGAATTAATGGCTTTGTGGTGTTGAACTAAACGATGCTTTAAAGATTGAGATAAATTATTAAAAATCTTATTTACAAGTGGGCTGAAATTAGCATTTAAATAAGGAATAAAAGGAAGAGGTGTTAAAAAACAAACCCATCCGGTTATATTTTCTTAAAAACTGCTCAGTCATTCCCTTTTGAAAACTTTGTGTATTCAGTCGATGAAATATTCCAAAACATGCCAACTATTTATCATAAATTATTTAGAAGTGAGTTAAAAATATACAAAACAAAAATTCATTGTTTAAACTATAAGCTGTTCTAGTTTTTGTTGCCAAGGGCTACAAGCCAAAATAGATTGTTCTAGTTTGGAGAATTTAATTAAGCGAAATGTTTACCCCAAGACAATTTATGGAATTGTTGATTTAATTAAATCACACCTTGATTACTCATTTTGTAACTTAATTTATGACTAAACTATTTCGAAATCAACCGAAATTACTCAATTAATGTTGTATCTTTTTTAATGGTAACGCCATAAAGTGCTCCTCAACGTACCCCACCTAGATATTTTATCGTGCTTTTCGATAAGATAATGCTAATATTTGCAGATATGGTAGAAAGCAAGATTAATTGCTCATTAATGGGTCAACATGCCCTGCCATATTGCTGGCTATTTTTAGCCTGATTAATACAGTTTTTATTTCCGGGAGCCGACAATTAAAAATAATCTCAAGCCCAACAATCTCAAGTGCGTGGAAGCACGCTCTCTTCACTCACAATCCGATAATATCGCTCTTTTATTCAGTTTATTCAGTTCTTTAATTAAGACTGCCTGCTGTGTCGTTGTCATTCGTTAAAAAATGGAGAAGCCAAGAACATTCATCAGGAGAGTTGTCCCTAGGAATCTCTGGAGACCAGAGTCTCGGACATAAAATAGCAATCAGGGGAGTCGAGGATCGTCTGCTATCTATAAATAGATGTTGTTGCCTGATCGAATGCATTGGCCCGGTTGCCTTGGCCTGGCCATAATCGTGAGTGAGCCTCCTTTTCAGTGGCTTTGCTCTGTGGCAGAAATTCCAACTTAAATGCCGACTGACGTTTGCCACTTGGCCAGTTGTGGTTTTGTCAAATTAAGGCCTTGTTCAGGTCGGAGCAGCCACAAGGAGGCCTAGACCTGGGCCTCTACTTGGTCATTATAACGCCCCCTTGATGGCTGAGTTGATTGCACTAAATTATAGAAATTCAACAAGAACTAGCAAGAAGGTAGTACTTATTTTTTGCCATAGATGGAACATTAAACTGGGTTTATTTTGGTTTTTATAAGTCACATATTAAAAAAATTAATTAGATTTCTATGCAAGCTACACAAGAAAAATCACATAATTCATAAAAAAACATAAACTTGGTTCATATTTTGGAAACAGGGAATTGTTTTTAAAGCTTTTTAGCTTTTTTTATAAAAAGTAAAGCCATAAATATTTATATTATACTGATAAATGCTGAAATAACAAAAGTTATTGTGAAGATTTCAGTTCCAGACAGAGACTTTATTATCTTGTTTACACTGATAAAAATCATTGCACATATAGACAGTCTTTTAGTTATATCATTTTTAAATGGTTAAGAACTTTTAAGAACAAACAAACAAAGCAAAATAAAATTTTTATTATTTTAAACTTTTTTAAATTTTAAAACTAGACTTTAACTGGGACTCAAGCTCTCCGTCAAGTCTTTTTAGGTTCCACAAAATGATGATTGAAAGTCAAGTATACTAGAAGAAGAGAAGCATAACATTGTTTTAAATTAAATGCTGGAAGCGTAGAAAACTGATTTCTTGGCTTATAAGACCGAGAAATCGTCTCTTAAAGATCTAAATGTTAATATGGAGTGCTTTTTTTACAACAACTTTTATTGAAAAAATGTTTAAATGTCAACAAGCTCAAAAAAATATTAAAAGTCGGGAAAGTTTATTGCCCATTGAAATCGACACCACTTAACCATCGTTTTTATTCCATTTGACAGCCAATAAATCACGAGATTCTTGTTCTTCAATCTCAGCCATTTACGAACAACTACGTGAATGAAAAAAATGGGAAAAGAAAGAGAATTCATCACACAGCTGTCTTATCACGAGGGAATCCTCAACTTATATTACTCATCCAGCGAATCATTCAGCAAATAGCTGTTATTAATTTATCTCCTTTGATGTTTTTCCTCCACTCGGCAGCAAAAAGAAAAGAAGACAAAACAACGTAAGCACAGAGAGAAGCTATGACGTAGAGGGGACGTG
>VNJV01000568.1:0-47105 GCA_008042635.1 Drosophila nikananu | reverse complement strand
GAAGAGCCTTGCGGCTTCTTCGATGGCGAAAAGGGCTGCATAGACTTCTGCCTTAATTCTTTGGAATACAAACGAAGACCCGAACATTTAAAGAAAAAGAAAGCGGATAAGCCCAGTAACATGACCCTGTAAAAAATTGCATGAAAAAGACGTGCCACCTGACCAGGCTTCAAGTTAGCTATAACAGCTTTTCCAGTTAACTAAACTTATTTCAGTTAAGACTACACATGTGTACATGTCGCATGACATATTTAGGTTATTATAATAATGACGTTTTAACTACTGTTATTAAGTAACAGGGTGAACCAAGTGTTTACAAAATTTATATAGTTAATTAACTATTGTCGCTATTGTTTAATTAAATAGTTATTTATAATTTGAATTAAAGCAGTCACCAAAATACATTTAATTTATATAAATATATATTTTTTGTAATGTGATTTAATTTTTAATATCTAAGAAAATTTAAAATTCACACGTATTTAACTGTTTAATCCATTAAGAAACTGCAAGAATAAAAATGATTCAAGTTATTTAAAAGTTGTCTTTGAAGTTACGATAAAAAAAACACTGAAAGAGTTCGCGATTTTTGAGCCAAAAATGTACCCATTTTTTTCAACCAAGTGTTACCATCATAAAAATTTTCAAAAATTGGCAAAAAATTAGAAATCGAGTTTACAATGCAGAAATGTTCTCCATTAAAAACTAAGAAGAAAAAACCAAACCACGCTGAAATCCGTTGAGTTTAAGCCAATTTACCATAAAAAACCACTGAAGGAGTTCACGATTTTTGAGCCAAAAATAAGTATACACATTTTGTTCAACCAAATGTAAGAGGTCATAAAATTTGTAAAAAATTTGAAAAAATTAAAAATCGAATTTTAAATGCAGAAAAGTTGTCCATTGGAAACTAAGAAGAAAAACCCAAACCACACTGAAATCAGTTGAGTTTAAGCCAAGTTATGCTCTAAAAACCAATTAAAGTGTTTGCGATTTGTAAGCCAAAAATGAACCAATTTTTATTTTGCTATGTTAAATGTTCAAAATAAATATTTCCCATTCGGTAAACTGTAGTGAGCAGGTTCTTAAATACTTTTTCCACAACCCCTTATAAATTAAAGGCCACTCCAATTGGAGTGTAAATACACATTGCCATCCCCAGCAGTTTGCCACTTTTTTGCAGCTTGTTTGTTGGATGAAGTTCATCAAGCAGCTCCACTGGAGCATGTGTCCTTGGCCGACCATTGTCCTTAGCTTTGTTTGTTGTCTGGTTTGCTGCTGCTGCTGCTGCTGCCGCTAATGAAACATACTTCTGGCACTTTATTTCATTTGCTCTCTCGCCTCACTCTAACAGCTCCCCACGCCCGCCCATTCCACACACCCGCCTTGCAGCATTTAGCTCATTTTCGCCGGCTTGGCTCAAGTTTTTGTGTCCTTGGTTTTATTAGATTTTATTTGCTTAGTCTTTATTTGTCTTTTGCCGTCGTCTTCCTTCCACCCAACATTAAGTGTCCAATTTTAGCGCAGGACTGTCCTGGATTCTTTGTGATTCTTGGGGGGATAATGTTTTCTTACCCAGCAGCCGATGGGCTTGTCAGGAGTTTAAAGCTAGAGTTTATAATTTATTGAAGATAGGTTTTGAGTAAATGTAAAATCTTAATAAACTTAAAATATATATACTTTAAAAATTCTTAAATTTAATTCTGCTTAATACTTAAATACATTAAGCTTGAAAACGTGTGCTTTTTAATCTTTTTACAAGTAGTTGTAGATCAAAAGAGTCACATTAGGGAGAGGAGAACATTTTGATAAATAGGCAGGGTATCGATATTTGGCTTTAAAGTCGATATAAAAATCGATATTTCGATATTGCTTGTTATATCGGTCAAAAAACATTTTTGGCTCAGTTTGAAATATAATTGGGGATAAAAATAAAAAGGTTTCGAAAACTATAGTTTTAACTTTCTGGTATTTGAATCCATTTTACAAGTATAAATGTCTATTCTATATGATATTAAATTGGATTTTATTATCGATATACCTTATTGGACATCTTTCGATAAACATTCCTGAGATCTAGATCCCATATTTTCTTTTTTTTTTTAAATGGCCCTAATTGAGATTGCAGCGTATTAAAAATCCCAAGGATGAGCACCGGCTTTACCTAGCCCTTTTTTCCTTTTGGCCGGCTTCGTTATGGGTTAGGCTTTCGCCTGCCGCAGCACAATCTCTGTTGCTGGCTGCCGCTTCTGTTCTATTTGCTTTGGCCTTTTGTTAGTTTGTTTTGAGCAGAAAAGTTTGCTCAGCCAGCTGGCCACATATGCCCGCCTTCGCATCCTTTCAGCCCGGCTTCCTCTTCCTGCTACTTCTTATTTTTACTCAGCCTTTTTCATTTCTCTTTTCTTTTTCTATTTTCTTTACCTTAATGTACTTTTTTTAGTCAGTTCGTCAAGCTTGCAAACACAAATTATGACAATTAAGTTGGCTTGTTTGAACTCGTCGACGTCTGCAAACTTTGCTTGCAATTTAAAAAACTCAAGGAATTGCATTAAATTCCTGCCGAAACCGTTGACGTCAAATTCAATTAGAAATGCCAAAGAAAAAACGCACTCGTTTGACATTCCGAATGGAACCTTAATTTTCGTTTTAATCTCCTGCATTTGCAGTGCCGGAAAGTTGGGGAGCACAGAGCACAGGTGCCAGCCAGAGTTCGTCCTCGGGGCATGGAGGTGTTAAAGGTGGCCTGCAGCCACAATTGTTCATTAGATTAGCAAGTTGGCAGCAAAAGTTTGCAGCCCGGCTCAAATGCCACTTTCACGGCTGCTGACACACTTGAGTTGGATTGCGTTTTGCGTTTTCTGCCTTCGGGCAGCAACCCCTCGATTTCCTCTTCCCCCATCATTTCTTTCCTTGGCTGCCATTGCCGGAAATTTTATGAATTTTCTTATCAATTCAAAAGGCAAGAGAGACGACAAAAATTTACGTGCTCAAAGTGGCAAGTTGTCACTGCGACAAGCCAATCTATATCAGTGTGAGTGTGAGTGCGAGTGTGTTAGCCAACTTTTGGCTCCTCTTGCGCCCCCCTCAGCTGCACCTCGCTGTCTCAATTTGTCATTGAAGTTGCCGCTGTGCCGCCGATAAGAAAGTTTTCACTTGATATAAGCAAATGCGGCTATTGATGGTAAATGTTGGCAGTTAGTCTTCTCCCTCAGCTCTGCGCTCGTTTCAAGATTTAAATTGAATTTTTTAAGATATTTTATTGTTTAAAGTTGAACACCCACAGTACTGCGGTCTTTAACGCAGGAAATCGCAAATGATTTGCTTGAGAAAAATGAAAGTGCTTTGTCACCATTTATGCAAAGCACTTTGCCAATTAAACTTATCTGTAATTGCCTTAAAGTTTGAATTGCTTTGTCAAGAGCTTTAAGGAAATGCGTAAGTAAAAAATAAACTTATACATATTTATTATAATTGTTGATGATTTTTAATTTAAGACCCTAAAATATTCTTTCTCTTAATTCCTTTGTAGAGGAAATCTCTAAAAGCAAGTTACCTAAAATATACAATTCCTTCGCTGGTGAAAATAAATGCAAACGTTTTGTCACCATTTAACCAATTAAACTTATCAGCAATTTCGCTTTATCTGAGTTAAGGCCACACGTGGAGCACACGCCACTGGCCAGTGGCAATGCGGAAATGCGGAAAATGCCCCTTAGACCAGACGGGAGAAAATGGGAAAACCACCTCCTACGCTCCTTTGCCGAGGTGCGTAAGGCAACACTCCTGTGCCGGAGCGTGTTACATAATTAAAAGGCTGACTCGAGGTGGCAGGAGCGTGAAAATAAGGCGAGAGACAAACTATAAAATAAACCAAGAGCCAACGAATGCAAGGGGCCAAATATCACAGGGAGTGGCCCACTCGAGCGCATAAAGGAGTTTTTATTACCTGCTTTGGGAGAGGACTGGGAGCGAACTCAGTGCTACCAATTTAACCATTTCCGGTTAGAGTTGTACTTCTCAAAAAAGATTAGAAATATTTTTAGTAAAAAAAAATAAGAAATAATGAGAAATATTTGAATCTAAAATGTGTATGTTAATTTCTTGCATCTTTTGTCTATATTTACGAAACCTATTCATATATCAGAGTAATGTTTTATTATAGTAAAAGAAAATATTATAAATAGAAAATTAGTTTAGCTCTTAGATAAGTTGGTATATATAACTAAATATTATTCTTAGTATAATACATAAACATGATTTCTTCCTTAGACACAAAAATAAATATATATAATTTGAATTTTCCAATTCTACTGTCCTTGTTATCCCCATTTTTGTGGTCGATTTTTATTCTATCCTGCTGGCAGCACTATTTCTCGTCCCGTTTGGCCGCTGACTGAATAATAGCCAGTGCGTCTCATTGTCCTTTTCCGGTAATAATTTCGCATTTACCCCCGGCACCGTACCGGTGGCAACCCAACACGTTCGTTCTGCCGGCTGCCCGACTAAATTAGCTGTGACAGCCGCCGCGGCGCTGGAAAAGAGAGGTCCTGACCGCGGCATCCAGGACGCCTTCTTGGCGGCTTGAGACATAGAGACATACCTGAATGCGACTCCCTGTGACCACGTTATCATTTATAATGAGTTAATTACATTTAATACGCATGTACAATGGCCTGTTGAACATGGCGCACAATTAAATGCGACCCCGGCCAAAGGAGCGTTGCCGGCAATGGCAAGCAGCAAGGGATAACGTGGCCATATATCTGCGGGTGCGTTTAATGCGGCAAAACAGAGCTCAGCGCCTTTAAGCAGTCGTCGTCTTTAATTGCTGCTTAGGGGTTTATTAGCTGCTTATTGCAAGCGTAATTAGATTTGCCTAAGCTGCTCGAATAGTGCTAGTAAGAGGGGTCCTTGGGATTAAATACAAAGCAGCCAGGAAACTTCTTTAGGGTTTGAGAATGTTTAATATTATTTAAGGTTCTTTAGGGTTTTAGAATATTTAATATTATTTAAGGATTTATTTTAAATGGAGATAAATACTTTCACATTGACTACAATTATTCAAAGGTTTGCTTATTATCTTTAATATTTTTTTAGAGTTTGAGAATATTTAATATTATTTAAGGTTTTATTTTAAATGGAAATAAATACTTGTACAGTGACTACAATTATTCAAAGGTTAGTGTTTATTATTTTTAATATTTTAGTATATTATTTAGAAATTCCGTATTTTTAAGGCTACTTATTTTAAACTTTAGTGAAATAAAAAAGGGTACATTATTGAAATATATTTAAACATATTTTTAAGAGTTTATTTATAGCTTTAGCTACATTATATTTTATAACATAAGCTACAATCATGCTAGCAAATTAATGGCTTAATATTATATTTTTTGTTTTACAAACCCCTCAAAGTCTTTGCCTTTGAAAACACGAAACTATTCGAAGAATTGCAAAATAAATGCTTGGCATTCATCATAATTTGTTCGCTAGACTTGGAAAAAAACTAGCCGGTAGCTAAAACAATATGCCATTTATCAATAACCCATTTTTCATACAACCCGGCGGGAGTGGAGTGGAGTGAAGTGAGCCAACTAAAAACATTTATCAACATCTCTTCCCGTGGAGGAACTCAGCTTTTTGTGGTGCATACTTTCGGGGCTGCCATCGGCCATATTACGTATACGTGACGGCAGCTGGAAATGGAAAATCCATTCCGAACGCCTCTTGGCGACAAATTCTTTGCAGACATCTAAGCATTTAACAATTTGCGACCACGCCCACACGGACAAAAACGATTGCTGCGTCCCCCATTTTGGCTGCCGGCCATTGCATTTCCAAGAAAACTAAACTAAAAAAAATAAGACGAACAAAAAAAAAAACATTATTTTAAACCACAATTTTGGGATTCGTTTTTCTTTTTTTTTTGGCAAATAAAAAATTTTGCTTTGTGCCTCCTGTTGTGCCTGGTTCGTGTCCAGGCTTGTGCTACTGACAGCTGCAAAATTTGTGCGCTCTTGTTCATTTGTTTGACTGCCCATTGTTGCTGTCCAACTGAGAGAATGTGTGTGTGTCCTGTGTGTGTGTGTGTTTGCTGTGTGTGTGTCTATGTGGGCGTCTGCTTGGCTGTGTGTGTTTGTGAGTGTGCACTTGTTTGTTGTTATGCCAAAAATTGAACACACAAAGCAATTGCTATGCAACATTTGTGCAGACATGGCCCAGAGTCAGAAAAAAAAGAGCCAAAATGAACCAAAAAACGTAGAAATAAAATTGCTGTACAATTGAACGAGTACAAAGAGGCCCGCCATGGGTGTGTGTGTGAGCCTGGAACGTTTAATAGTTTTATTGCAGCCCACAAGCGTTTTTTGATACTCAGCAATCAAGGGCAGGCGGGGAATGTTAATTTAATTTTTTAATAATAAACATAAAACTATATTATAAAAAATGTTTAAAAAAATACGAAAGCAAAGAAAAACAAACATATATAAATAGGAAATTATATTGTAAGGTCAAAAAGTAATTAAAATAAATAAGGGAATCAGAAAAACAGACACCAACCAGCAACCAGTACCAATTAATGTATATATTTATTTCTGGTTATTTTATTAACTTAGAATACATTTAGTTTTTAAATAGTTCTTAAAATATATATATTTTATATTATTTTAATTTATTTATTATATTAACTAGGTACTTTCGACTCCATTTCGAATCTACTCACTTTACATTTTGATGGAAACATTCTTGGCCAGCACATTCGTTGCTTGTCATGTCATGTGGTCAATTGTTTATTGTTAACATGGTCAATTCAACGCCCTCTTCCCTGTGCCCTACACATACAAATACCATATATATATTTGTGGAAATATCAAATTACTTGGCTTTCTTTTGACGCTACTCAAGAATGTACATATATATCTCGAGCAATTTGTGGCTTGGGTTTGGCTGTCAGCACAGCTCGAATTCAGTGACAAATTAATCCGTTTTCAGCTGTCTGTCATTTTCCATCTGATAGACGAGGAGCCGAGATGAAGTCTCTGGGCCAAGAAGCTTTAACACTTTAAGACAATCGAGCTGCAGCTGGGCCTGGCCTTGCAGTTCTGGCTAATTAGGAACAGGGGGGATTTCAGTGCCGTTTTGTGGATGAATGTGCGTCAAGTGCTAAAATGGCTAATGCACTTTACTGCTCCTGATCCTGAAGCTGATGCTGAAAGGAAGCTGGCAGCCCATCCGTTGGACGTTGGGGGGGGAATATTTTATGGCTCGACAAAAGACAGGCCACCACCGCACCGCAGGGCTGACCGACTTCATCATCAACAAAGCTGGCGCCTTCGGCGTAAATTTCAATGCGATTCGAGCATAAAATAAATGTCCACTAAAAATGTCCCTGGCATTGTTGTTGCTCTCCCTGTGGGCGTGGCAGGACTGTGCAGCCAGGCAGAGCTAACAAAAAGATGGTGCTGGCGAGGTTGCGAGGCGTTTTTACACTTTAAAAGAAGAATGCAATTGGATTTTGCTGTTTTAATTAAATTATGAATACATTTGCATTGTAAAATTATATTATTTAAATATTTAATATATTTTAAAGGTTTATTTACGTGGTCATATTTACAATAAAATATGGAATATAGGTTGTTAATTTGAAAATATTTGCAATATTAAAAGTACATTCCATATGTGCATATATTTTTGAAAATTTAAAAGATACAATTTTTCTGTCTCTCAATTTATTCTTACAAGACAATTCCCTGTAATTTTTTCTGAGTGCACTACCGGTCTCCCCGTACATGTCTCAAGGACGTGTTCATGGCTGACTGCCTCGGAGTTTTCACTGAACTGAACTGGACGGAGCTGGCCCAAATCGCTGCAAGTGCTTTTAAGTCGTTGTCAAATGCAAAGAGCACAATAATTCAAATTTATGACGCGCAATTGTGCTCACACACTTTTCCTGCCTAACCCCCGGCATTGCCCGCTTTTCCGCTTTCCCTACGACGTCGTCCCTTTCGCTGGCATAAATACAGTAAAAGTTGGAACGTGCGTCCAGCTGAGTGGGCGGCAGCAGCTCGTCGTGGAGGAGTATGTAAATTTAGTGAAATCCGCAGAGAAGAGAAAAAGAAGAAGCGTAAAAATGTTATAATTTGTGGCTCTCTCACTCACTGAACAATTATTTTATTCCTTCGCATCCTTCGGTTGGCCGGGATAGGTGAGGCCGCAAGAAAGTGAAGCTGTTGGAAAATTATCTGCTTTTGATTTACGGACTTTGTTGGACGACGACCACGACGAGGACGGTGTCGTAAAATCCGGTAAGGCCTATGCCGGGGTAATTTGGGATTCGGTGATTTGGACCTGGCTTTGTGGCAAGTGATAATAAAATTGGGACACCAAGAAGTTGATCTTGATCCTGAGCCTATGCTTTGATTTTCGATGGTTACAAAAGCAGCTGTCAAAGTAAAATAAGGAACTAGCTGGTATATGAATTATATTTATATCAAAGCAATACAACAAATTGCATATTTATTTAATGCCCTCAAATAATAATAAATTGCGAAATAAAAGCTAACATAAAAGGGGTCAGCACAAAAAATGGCATTTTGCTAAACTATTTCGGCTTTGGTATTCAATTAGGCGCCCCCTGGCTGCATATGCCAGGGAAAATCATAAAAAATGTAAAAGGAAAATATGCACAAGTCGAACAATTAAAAAGCAATATCTATGGATACATTTATGCGGCATAGAGAATAGCTATTATTTCGATTTCGAATGTGTTTGCGGATTTATAAACAAATCCCCAATGCAAATCAGCGACACTGAACAAATGCAGTTTGATTTATATCTAGGCTGTTGCGACAGGCGTAAAAAATCGAACGACAACTGCCAAAAAAAAAAAAATATTTAAAAAAGCGAATAATAGTAATAGCGAAGGAAAGTCGGGGCCAAACAAAATGCAAATAATTGCGACTGGCAAATAAATTAAAACGAATGCACGACCAAATGCCGCAGTTGTCCAGCGCAAAAAAATGGGACGCCGCTTACACAAGCAGACCAGCACAAACATTGATTAATACGAGGCCAAATGCATTAGGCCAGCGCACATAATTTACGACCAACTGCCACACAGACCAACAACTGTCTATGCATGCACAAACATTTATTTGTTTAATGTTTTTGGTAGCCATATTTATATGCCGATCGTCTGGATAGCCGCTGTTGTTTTGCCCGGCATTTGTTTCCCATGCTGCAGTCGATACGTGGCGTATACGTAATGCGAAATGTTCAATATTCGCAGTGCACAAAACTTGACCAGTATGTCAGCTGCACAAACAAGCCTAAACCCTGGCAGCCAGTGGGTCAGAGCATGGAAATGGGTCTTGGGAATAGAGTAGAACCAGACAGTTGATAGTTTTTTGTATAATATACCCTTAGAGCTGGATTATTAATTAGAAAATCAAGAGCTTTAAGAGTACCTACACGTTTATTACTGACTAATATAAAGATATATGAAAATAGTTACAGAAAAAAAAAATACTTTTGTATATAACAAAAATTTTACGCCCTAAACCATTCACCTAAAATCCGAAATGTAATAATAATTGATTTATTTAAACTATATTTCAATCTAAGAATATTAAAATAAATGCCTCTATGAGTAATTCCTTCATATTTAAGTCCTGTAATTTAATTAAATCAATTTTACCCACTAATTCATTTACTAGAAAAGAGTATTTCTCGATTCAATCCTCCAAAAAAATACCTAATTCTCCACCTTTTAGCCGCTTTTGTTGTTTTTCGGTTGTTGGGAAAACAGCGTTTGACATGCGGGCTCAAAGCGTTTGTCAGCCTGTTTGAATTCGTATTTGCATTGCGTGTGTTGTGGCCCGAATCACCTGTCCACCTACCGGATTCACCTGGCCAGCAATGCCCACTGCCTAGTTGTCAACACTCCGTTGCTCGCGAAAATATTTTTGGCAGAAGGGCAACAGCAACAGCAATGGCAATGGCAATGGCACAACGATAACGACAACGAGAAAAACCCGGGAAAAAGATAGATGCAGCAGAGAACACGTTCAATTTTTGCCAGCAAGCAAAGGCAATAAACACAAAACGCAACCAATTGAGTTCGAATGCAAATATTTGGCAACCTGCAGAGGGGCTAGTCTAACAACAAAAACAAGAGCAGGTAAAAGAACTTTAAATAAAACCAACAAAAACCAGAAACGAAACTCAGAATTGAAATTGAAAAGAATTTCGCGCCATTTAACAGATATAGAGCAAAAAACGTTTTATAGAGGTTGTTTTTTTTCTAAAATTAAACATTTCGGTTAGCAGGAATTTCTATAAGAAACACAAGACCTTTAAATCACAAGACTCAACTGACAGCTTCTGCGCATTCCCAGCAGGACCGCCCATCTGTCACACTATTATTATTTAAATTGTGAGTGTCCAATTTCACAACTCAATGCTCCATGGACAGTCGAACTGACAACATAATTTCAGCATATGACAACTTTGCTAATGAGAAAAAATTTCCACACACAGAGCATAGGAATCCTGCCTTTGAGGATGGCCAGCTATTTGCCTTGAGATTGTTTCGGTTATGTGCAGTTTTGGGTGGGCGCTTGTCTGCAGTTGTCAGTCGGCTGACCAGGGGTAAGGCTGTCAAAAAGCATATGACAAACACTTGTCGTCGGCTGACAGGAGGCGAAACCTGGCGGAAAAGAAGGAACTCGGTGGTATTCAATATGCATATCAAACGAAATTTATTTTTTCCGTGACAAAAAAACACGAGGAAAGCGAAACGAAATAAACGGAAAATGCTTTTCGGGGAAGTGCGTCCTGCGCATTCTCATTCTCTCCTCTCCTTACTCCTCCTCCCTAGTCGTCCTCGCTGACATCCAGGATGGTCTTAAAGGCGAAGGGCTCAAAGGCGTAACCAGCGCCCTCATAGAACTTGCTCATAAACTCCACCCTGCAAAAAAAGAGAGATTCGGGGTTATATTCCGTACCTTCCACATGGAAAGTCAGCGCAGAAACATACCAGTGCAAGCGCAGTGTGTGAAGGAAGGCGGAGAGTCCTTCGATGAGCACCAGGATGCCGACAGTGAGCAATGCCCAGGCCCCAAAGAATACATAGATGAGGATGGAGCCAATGTAGCTATCGAAATTAAAGCCCATGGAGAACACCATGTTCCACAGGACTTCGGAGAGCTCTGCGAAAACAGATACAAATAATATTTAGATTATAAATTTAAATAATTATAAATTATAATAAATAAATAACTTACGTGCATGGGCCAGGGACAAGGCCCACAATCGTAGGTAGGAGGCCGTGTGGGAAACCGTACTCAGCACATACTCAATGGTGTGGATTGCCTGGTGAATGAAGATCTCGCCCATGGGCTCGTCCTCGCCGTGACCACCACCACCGCCACCTGCGCCCTCTGTCTTTGGTGGCGGAGCTCCGCTGCTTTTGCGCTTCATCATGATGTATAATGGTTTCCCCAGGAGCATCCAGGGAATACAAATTACAGCAATGATGACGAAGATCTGCTGCAGTAGCTTCTGGCCCTCGAACATAAACTCCTCGCAGGGCTCGGGCGTATCCTGTGAACCTTGGAGCATCATGTTGATGAACAGGATCAGAATGGAGGGAGCACAGGCCGGCGACAGAGGTCCTTCGACTCTGTCATTGTAGACAATAAACTTGAAGAACATCATGAAGACCATATAGCCGAAGAGCAGGACAAGGAAGAGAACCTGCGGCAGGAACTCCAGGAAGATGCTCGCATACTTGCGGTAGTAAACGAAGTTAACAACCGACATGGAGACGCCGAAGATCATGTGCAGCACGCCCACAATGATGGACAGCTTCATCTTGAAGGTGTTGAGGAAAATGATCTTGTTGTCGGCCAGCTGCCAAATGGGATCCACGCCGAAGGGATACGTCTTGTACACCGTATCGTTCGGCCTGAGGGTTATGGACTTCAGGGTAGGATCCTCGATAACAGCCCTTGTGTAGTTCATGTGCCAGCCGGAACCGAAGATGTTCATCGACTTGGAGAACACATCGTTGTAGATGAAGCCCGTGTAAATGGAGAAGAGACCCATGAGGAAGATGATGTAGCGGCCGCCGAAGAATATGTTGAAGATTTCCTCCTTGATCGAGGCCAACTGCTTCTCCTTGATGATCAGCCAGGCGGCAAAGAGCAGCAGGATGATGCCGTGTCCCAAATCACCAAACATCACGGCGAACAGGAAGGGGAACGTGATGCAGGCATATAGGGCGGGATTCACCTCCCGGTAGGAGGCCATGCCATACGAGTCCACCAGGTTCTGGAAGCCGCTGGTGAACTTATTGGTACGCGTATAAGTCGGCGGCTGTTCGTTCGTCTCGATGACATTCATGAAGGCCGGAATAGAGCTCTCCGAGATCTTGGAGGCCCGCGCCAGGGCATTCTGCACCGTCTGAATATCATTGGTGGGCACCCAGCCCTCGCCAATCAGGCACTTGCCCGTCACGTCCGGATTGAAGTAGTTGAGGATGTGGTAGATGGCCTTCATCTTACGCACCATAATGGACCAGCGGGGCATGTGCTTCGAGGCGGAGCTCAGCACCCGACTGCGATGGTCGGCACTCTGGCTGAGGACCAGCTTGAGATCCTCCAGGCGCACGTTCACATCCTTGATCATCTCCGATCGCTCGGCATGGGAGCTGGGGCAGGGATAGACGGAGGCATGGTATCCAGTGCAGACCTTCTTGATCCTCTGCTTCAGCTGTTCGCCCTGGAAGAAGGCCACAAAGACGGTCTTCAGTACAGGTCGTCCCGTCTCCTCATCCTCCACCAGACCATCAATATCGGCCCGGCGCAGGAAGATATTTCCCCTGGAGATGCGCCACAGCATGCGCTCGAAGCTGAAGAATCTCTCCAGCTTGATAACGCCGGCCACAAAGGCCAGTTGACCGCGCTGGGCTCCTCCCGGCAACTGGGCTGGATCGTTGGGGTCCACCTTGCGGTTGGAGTCCAGATTGATGACCTCCTGGTCGGAGAAGAAGCCCTCGGTATTTTCCAGCACGTTCTTCAGTTCCTGCATGTGCCGGAAGTTGGCATTCAGGCTGGCTCCATTGGCGGACATTTCGCGCAGCTCGTTGTCCGTCTTCTCCAGCTGAGCCTCGAGGTCCACAATCTCACGGGGATTCGGGGCACTCGGCTCATCCTCGGGCCTCAGTTCGGGCAGCTGCAGTTCGTCCTTCTTCATCTCGGACTCCATGTACCGGAGGCGACGCTCCATGTCATCGCACCTTCGCACCTCGGTGACGTATTTGCGCTGAAAGGCACTGACTTCGTCGTTTAGGTCACGGAACTGGACGCATCCACTCTCGCCCAGCTCGGCAATGGAGGCATACGCTGCCTCCGGCTGGATGAACAGCTGGCACAGGGCCATCTGTTCGCTGCGGAACATGTCACCCATGTTGGTATCGAGGGTGAATCACTGGAAGAAAAGAGGGGAATGAAATAAGTAGGGGAAGGAATTCAAAAAGACATTTAATATAAAATTATTTATAGTTTAATATTCCACTTTAAGCTCAATAATTGAAGGTTACTAAAACTTTGAGAGTGTTTTTGTAAAAAGGTAATCTATGTTTGTAAATATATAAATATTTAAAATTGCAACAATGTAACACCCTTGATACATTTTCTAATCAGTTATTACCCTTTTTAACTAATTTATTGTATTTGCCAATAAAACGTGTGCTTTTACAGGTATTTACTCATTTTATAACCCAGTGAGACGTGGGAATAAACCCGGTGATAGTCATCAATATTTCCACTAATGAGAATTATGACTCAATAATAGTAAAAAAAAAATATGACATATCATTAAAGTGACGCTAAAAGTGAACAGCAAAGCTGGAAATTTACTAAAAACTCCTGCTAAGCATGAGGGAAACTTTTTAGTTTTTAGTTAACAAAATACTTTAGCATATTTAAGCAAGTATTTACTTATGAAATATACTTGTTAATATGGAAATATAGTTATTTATTTGTTAGTGTAATCAGTCAGGATAATGAGTTGTTTTGACGACTCTTTAATGGGCCAGCGTCTGTCATGGGCTTTCAACATTGTTGATCCATCTGACGCACATTGTTTATGGGTCGTCCACTTCAATGCAGTCCCTGCCAATGTCGCAATCAATCACCTAAGTGGAACTCCACAGAACAGAACAGAATCGGAACGAAGCCAACAGTTTAGATTAGATTGGAGCACCACATTCGAGATCGCAGCAGCGGTGGTGGTTATCTACTGGAGTGGGCATTGAGCGCTGAGCGCATTAATAATTTGAAATTATTAACAATTACCGCCAATCAGTTGGTTTATAAATAAGCCCCGAAAGTCTTTTATTGCGTTAAATGCTTATTACCACGCTCCCAGGACCTGTGCGTTGCGGTGTGCGGCGGTGCGCGGCGGTGGTTGTCTCTTCTGATAACCGTTTTGGGCATGCCAGATTGTAGATATTTATGGTGGCTCACTGGCCTGGCTGTGATTTTGCCCCGCCTGTCTGGCCATAAAGCGATGATTGACTCTCGCTCTCGACTGGCCGATAAAGAGACGCGCTGTCTGTGGCCTCACATTGCCAGTTTTTTCGATAGTTCCCGAGCTTGTTGTAGATACGAGGGGTTTGATTTACAGCGACGGGAAGTGACTTAATAGAAAAGGAATTTAAAAGTTTGCTTGTTGATTTCCTAATAGCTCAATATATTGTTGAATGCATACAATTGAAAATATTTGAGGTTTCTCTACGTTTTTGAATGCAAAGGACGATGATCTTAAAGTACAAAAATTGTACTGAGGATTACAAGAGGTCAAGTGGTAAAAGGTACTTCTTGTGGTGTAATAAATTGAGTCAGAAATGTTGTTATGTAATTATTGAAATAGTATTGCATTGTAATTGAACTGTTATTATATCATTATATAATTTATATTGCAATTTATGCACTTTAATTAAGAGGAAAGTTCTCAGCTAGGAATCTAATAAGTAAGAACAGCGACTATTAAACAGAATTTACATACTTGGTGTTGGAATTTATTTATATACAAAATGTAATAAATTTATTTACAAGAAATTTACACAAAAGGTGTCAGTATTTTTTAGAAATGGAAGGTTTAATTATAATTTGAATAATTATAGCTCCATTTTAATTCGTGCCATGCAACTAATATTCTTTTGTTTTTAATCCCTTTCAAACCATATGGCAAAGCCTCTCCTACTTATTCAAAGTCCTTAGTTTCCTCGTTGGGGAATGTAAAATTTATTTGCAATTCAACTTGATTTCCTTATTACCTTCCCCAATAAGAAAATATTTCCCTATAATTGCCACCAGCAGTTCAATGCAGCTGGCCGGGGCTGAGCTTAGCTCGTGGTCATAGATGGATAAATCAAAGCCTGCCTGTGCTTATCGGCTTCAGTTTTGTACATCAGTCTTAGCCATAAATCTGCACAGACCAGACAATTGCCTTTAAGTTGGCCATAAATCTTCAGGGGGGCGAAGAACTTCACGCAAATGTCTGATTACCGGATAGCAAAGTCCCGGGCTTGGAGTTCTATTCCCCGCTGGTTTATGTCGGCAATTACGGGTTCATTGGGGATTGCTGTTCCGATTGCTCGCTGGTGTTACGGGGCTCATTAAGAAATCCGTTCGTGGGCCGTAAAAATATTATCGACATCAACATCGACATCGTCGTCTCGCAATCGTTTTTCTGTGTTTGTGGCAACTTTTAACTTGACGTTTGAGTGGTTCAATTTGCTGCTACCCTCATATGATCCATCACGTGCTCTGACATCACAAGGCAATTATGGCGCCATATAAATTACATATATAAAGGTTTATAGTTCTGTGTAGAGCGTCAGGAGAAATCGAAGTTGAACGCATGTTAGTCAGTAATTATCAGGAATCAATTAAGATATCTTATCGTTGGGCAAATTACCATTAACTATAATGCAATTGTCTGGAATTTTAAAATAATTGCTTGCGGAGCAGTTTCTTAGCACCGTTGAATAGCTAATTTACGGCCAGTTAAGCGCTTATCTCGGCCAACATTGATAACCTCGTAATATTAACCCTGCAAGCACTGATAATGCGGTTGTGTGTGCCAAGAAAATACGCTTGGGAACTAAGCTAACACGGCTTATTAGCAACTATAATTGCCAACGTGGCGTATGAGTCTCGAAATAGCATACACACTTTAAGGGGTCATAAAACTAATCACAAATGGTTCCGAAATAATTTATAGAAACCAAACACTCAACTCTTAATCATTATAATGATTATTCAAGGATCACACAACACTTACAAACAGCAACAGGAGAAACTTAATTTCCAGGGAGAGAGGAAGAGTTACTAATTTTTCGCGACCTGCCACCTCAACGGTGCAGAAAGAACTGTGCGATCGCCTAAGACCCGTTGAGCTCGATGGCCAATTAGACTGGGGCTAATCTAAACAATACACCCCTATATACGTACAATCGCCGAACGAGCTAAAAAACTACACTGAAATAAAGCACTATAATTATAAGAAGGCAAGCTATTAAGTTATTATTTATGATTTAGTTACTTGCGTACTTTAAGAGTGCATTGAAATATGGGATTTTTAATAAGGAAATACACATTATTTATTTAATTTTGTATGACGAATTAATCATTCAACACTTTTTCGATCAATCACAATCATACCAGTCATTCAGATATTTTTGTAAAGAAATATGAAACAAAGGGTCATATTAGCACACTTATTTCCATATATAAACCTATATATAATTTCCCCCAAAAAGCTGAATTTTGTTGCACTGCATAAGAGAGCTGGCTATAATCTTTGTGCCTACACTTTTTTTATCACACACTCGGTACCCACTTTGCGATTGTGGATTGCTGAACAAGCCCGCTGAACAGAACGCCTTTGATAGGCGCTGGCATTGGCTTATCGCCGGTCGGGAACGGTAATCGGCGAATAACCGGGACCGAAACACAATTATGGCAGCCCCGCGGTCAGTTTTCTTTTAGTTATTGGGGCATTATCAATGATTGAGTGTAAGCACGAGTTGGCCAACGTCGCACAATTCCATTACCTGATTGACACCGTTCGGGTGGGTGGGTCCGTTCTCGATTCTGTTGCAACAATATGACACCCGCTGATATGGCACTGCTGCAGTGTGTTTATTAAGGAGCCACCAATTGATGGACGGAGTGATCAATCAATCATTGGGCACTGGACACAGTCGTACATAACATAAGGTGATAGCCTAGGAGATTGAATGGGGTATTAAAGGTCTCAACAAGAGGTTATTTTAAAGTTTTGAGCAGGAACATATTTTAGGGGAAATTCTTATTTAAAGTTTACAGAGTTTTTTAAAATACTTTAAGGTGTTCTTTCCTAGCCAGTAAGGTTTTATTTATTAGAAAAAAGTAAAGTCAACTCTCCTTTCTAGCAAAAATTTATAGGAATTTATGCAAGATAATCCCCAACAATTTTTAAATGAATTAAGGAAATATTAATTACAAGAAAAGGAATTTCATCAATTTTAAAATGTTGATGGTCCCTTTAAAAAAGATTTTAATGTCGGAGTTGAGCACCTATTTCACATGGGTATTTTGAATAAAAAACCAAACCCGAGAGATTCAATCCTTTTCAAGGTCTCGAAGTTCCACCAAATGCCAACCGTAATAATTTCGGCCAGCTTTGGCGTGCTTATCTCCTGCTGGGAGCGCGGCACAACTCAAAACAACCACTCTACCTTTGTGTAATGTGGGAGGATTACTCAAGGATTTGGCCAAGAGACGTGTGAAGGGAAGGCTGCCTGGCTGGCTGGCTGGCAGCCTTATGTCTGCTCAATTGGTATTAGCCCGGCAGTCAAGTGCTTTGTTTATCGGGGGAGCGTTCTCTGGAAACCGTCTTAAGTACGCCGGTCTTATCGCGAGTCACGTGCCCCGGTTGATATGGCAACGCTTGATTACCGGAGCACATGATTCATTAAAAATTATTCGCAAATTCACTCTCCATTTTATGGGACCATAAATCTCTGATATTAAACTATTGCCAAGCAATGGAGGAGCCCATACATGCGGATTCCAGGCAAATGGAGTTCTCTTCCTTAGGGTAATCTCTTGCCCTTGGCGTTTTTATATGAAATTCGTTTATTCGGGTGTTTGGTTTATGTATAGAAGAAAATCTGAGTGGATTTAAGGCTTCGTTGGGGCAGGAAACTGTTTGTCATCGGTTAGGTTTTTATAAAACATTTGATGTATAGGCTAAGTTAGTTATTTTCCCTTTATATATACTAACAGGAGTCTATTTTTCCATCAATTAGCATGATTAAATTACTAGGAACATATTTTATTAATCTAACTACGTCATTTCATGGGAATGATAACTCTTTGGTTGACGCATTTTCGTTTGAATTGCATTACCTGTATAATTAGTTTAATTTGTACCTCCACTTGACTGATAAGCCTTCCTTTTTCCCTTTGACACGCCGCTTGATAACAGAGCACCTGCCAGTCGACGACGGTCATTACAAGGTTTGGGGCTAATTAAAACTTTCCACCTAATGAGCTTAAGCATCTTAATTTATGCTATTTAAATGAGCTCAAATGCACTTTTTCACACACACTCTCTGGGCGGGGCAGAACCGCGAATAAATCGCATACAACTATAAGCTGCCCCAACATCATCATCAGCGTGGAGCGGCTCCTAATGCCACATAATGACGCTGATAATGGCCATCAGTTGGCGAGTGTAAGGGCCAGTGTGCGAGTGTGTTTGTTGCCAAGTTAAGAGGATGTACAAAAAGGGAATTTTGGCTGCCAGCACATTCAACTTTTCGCTGTTGCACATTAAATCGGGAGGAGTAGCCAAGGGCTAAAATATGGTATGCAATGCATGGACTGGCACTATCGCCTAATGTGCGACTCCCTTCCGTCTGCTTGTGACCAAAAAAACAGAGTTCTAGTCGCAGAAGTTGTCGCGCAGTGGGAAAAATTAATTTGTTTAAATCATTAATAGGTATTTTTTTCTAAAATGGTTGATATTGAATTTTGAAGTAGTAGGTACACAAATAAAGCAATTTAAGATTGCCATTAAAAAATGGCTATAAAAAACTTGAGGTCTTATATATACACATAAATAATATATATTATTTATTTATTTATTATTTTTTTTCAGCCTTTTCTTTTTTATTTTCATTTTAAATTTTTTGAAACTTGTATTGTTTTTTTAAAATTTATTTTTACCTTGTGCTTCTTTAATTAACAATTTGATAACTTATATCTAGAACGTTACTCATGTAGTACAAATTAAGTCAGATACTAGCAGTGAAAAGATAAAGGAGTAAACACAATTTTAAAAGCTACAATTAAACTATATATATCAAAGGATTAAAATAGTGTTGCTTTGAATTTGAGGCGAAGAAGTATATATTCTAGTCACAATATATGCATCAATTCATCAAGAAATATTTTGTTTTAAATATTGAAATCGTAGTTCAACAATCTTTTTGTTGAAAATTCAGTTTAAGCGGCAAAAAATATATGGTTTTAAATATGTTTGAAAAAGGCCAACAAATAGATTATTTGAGATTAACAAAAAATACGAATCACTTAAATAACATGTTTGAGAGAGTCTTATTCTATTATATCGATAATCTTATTATTGTAAACTTAAATATGTGACAATTTTAGACATTTCAGTATTTATAGATTAAACCTTATGATCTTTTCCATTTAAAATTCAATTTTTCTTCTACATCTTCTTTTTTTCCCCCAGTGCTCAGCTTCTGGTATTTTCCGGGACAAACTGCTTTCGGCCATGGCCATGGCCTGGCCAGGCTGCCAATAACTAAGTTGTTGCGTGCGGTACTCCGGATTAGTCTAATGCCAATATGTACGAGCTGCAACAAAATGGCCGGCGGTGTAAGAGCTTTTTGGTGTGGTCTGCCACACAAACGTGCAGCCAATTGGATTCTGATGTGATTCTGGCCATTCTCGTCTACCGATTTCCCTGCAGCACTGCAATTGCAATTCCAGTGGCACTCGCCAGCTCGTTATCTTTAGTGATTTCGGGTCTGGTTTTATAGTTGGTAAACACACGGCCGTTCTGGATTTTCGATGTTTGTGTATTTATTCCAAGTGAGTCAGACGAGTGAGTCTCGTAAGGCAGTGCGGCTTATCAGTGGGTTATCTTTTATGGCCGAAGGTTTATCGCCGTTTACACTCTTGATTAAACAATTAGGCGCAGTATGTTCTTGATTTATGCTTTGCTATAAAATCCGAATAAAATTCCATTTTCAGCTTGACTCCATTTTAATTTTGTTTGCTGTATGCTTGGACTGGATTCTTCGGCTCGTTTTCGGTTTCGTTTTCGAAGTGAAAATGCTACACTCAACTATGTACGAGTGCTGCCGCTTTATGGCACATAAAATAAAAACTAATGTTAAATAAATAAGAATAGCCCGGAATGAAATTAAAGAACCCAAAGCAGGCCAAACAAAAAAAGGGAACAATCAGCACGATTACGAACTAACAAAGAAAGGGAGGATGGGAGCTCCTTCCCCCTGGTTTTCCACCTCAAGGAAGCCCCAAAGCGGGCTACGTAAAATTTAACATTAACAGCAGCCGTGGCGGCAACGTCATTTCGTATTTATTGTATTACCTTTGTCAGCATATCTAACATTTATTTTTTGTTTCGCTGCTCTTTCGGGTGATGTTTAATACTTATTATTTTTTTGTAGCTGCCGGGCGGGGGCTTTACTGTTATTGCCTGCTTTCCTCTGGTTTTTGTTGTGCTTTGTTTTCCATTCAAGATGAAAAAATCCAATTTTCTGCTTAAAGCGTTTTCATAATGCCAAAACCTCCCGAAAATCCCCAAGCGAAAAGGGTTCACAGCTATTGTTGCCGCTGCCGTGGCTCCGCTTCCGCAATAATGTACGTAATTTGTTCAGAAATGAAAATGTGTGAAAATGTTGGAAAAACCAACGCTAATATGCCATGCCACATGCAAAATGATATATCGCAGTTGCTAAAACAATGCTAAGGGTTACACAACAATTGTGGCCAGTCTAGACAACGAATTTATTTGTGGTGGCCGGTCGAGTGTTTATTTTGTTTTAATGTGTGTGTGAGGGTGTTACCACAAAATACATGCATATATCTGAAAGATTTCCGGCTTTACAGGGTTGTAATTCTAGCCAAGTAATTATCGTTTGTTAATGACATTAATTTAAGGGAAATCGAAACAGAAAATAAAATATCTTTGGTTCGGTTTCTTACATAATTTAATTTATATTAAATATCCTTTGTAGAATAAAACTCTTTACTCACTCAACTATACCCAAATTAAATTGTTATTTTATTATTTTTTACAATTATGATAAGGTAAAAATGCTGTGGCATCCCCTTACGCGTCGTTCACCTGTGTTCGCATCTGTGACAATTACGGGCATTGTTACGAGTATTACTCATACGCCGCGTTGTGCGCCAGCTCAACTGCAATTCATTTCAGTTTGGAATTATGCATGGGAAAAGTGGAAAAGCCGCGCTGCGTCATGTCGAGCATAAAAGTCAACTGTTGCGTCCTCAAACAATGGCAGAAATATCATTGTATGAGTGTATGAGTGTGTACATATATGAATAAGCAGAGAGTGTGTGTGTTTTTCATGCTTGTCTCAATTTGCTCTTTGGCGCTGCGTATTCTCAACTATATTATATGATTATTTTTTATTCCCACTTTCATTGTTACGGCTAAAGTGTTATGGGCCAGCCTGTTGCTCATATGTGCCGTGTACTTTGTCTAAATTGAATTATAAAATGGAACCTCCGGGGAAACATATTTGCAATGAAGAGACGGAAATTTGTGGGGAAATAAATATTTATATATAATCTTAAAAATTTAAAATAAGGAAGAGATATAAATATGTATCAATAACACAAATTTAATAAGCCCAAGTATAGGAAATTGCGTAAAAACAATGAAATAAAATTATTAAAACTAATTTGCTTACTTCAAATAGTATTTTCCATTTATGTCTTTCTAATTACCAAAATTTTCTAAATTACAAATCCCAAAAAATGTGTACATAAAAACCCCGATACACAAATTGCGATTGCTGCGACAAAATTGAATTTCCCTAGTAAAAATCTTCAAAAGCCAGAATCATTGATTTGCGCCAGGTCCCCAGGATGTTCCCTTTTGCAATCGCAATTTTCCGGCAAGACATGCGCTGGGGTATCCCGCCGACACGTTGCCAAATTCGCTATGCATCCTTTTAGCACAACAACAAGTAAAGGAATAAAACGAAAGAAAATTCTAAATAAAAAAAATATTGAAGAAAAACTTGACGCCCTGCGGAAAGTTTTGCCACAAGGTCGCTCGACCTAGAGCCAAAAGGTTAGCTCTTAGCTATCGAAGGAGGGAGAGAGCTTGGGCCAGGCTTCCCAAAAATTGGTTTTATTTGAATTAAATTTTATTTTATTTCATTCCATGCCCCTTGGATTGAGGCCGGGCGCGCCCCTCTTCGACTTCAATTGAATTTGACTGCTGTCAATCACGCGCTGCATACGCTTCACTTGGCTGTAAAATTCAAATTTTATGCTAATTTTACGCAGAACGATCAGCGAGTCGCAGGCGTGGCGTTGTTGGTGTCGTCAAAGGGTTAAATGTGTTAAATATTGATTGGTTTAGCCCCCAGGATGTGAGCACCCTTTGGGCTGGTTACACAACCGATGAGGGGGTAACAAAGGAATACAACGAAAAATCTGGGAAAGTGAAGGTCTAGTGAAGTGGCTTGGCTGGGAGATATGTCACCGACCTAGAACATACAATAAAATAATAAATATAATTCAAATAAAATTAAAAAGATTAAAGGAATTTAGTATACAAAAATGATTTTGGTTATTTGTATTATTTCACCGCTTAAATTTTACAAATTACTAAATTGTCCTTTTGATTTACCTTAAAAAATTTAGTTCGTTAGTTTGAGTTTTTATAATCCGTAGGACTCTTTATCCCATTAAAAAGTGTCATATCCTGTGACAAATCTAATACACTTTCTAATGCAGAGTATATACATAGACAAAAACCCCCAGCAAACCCCGCTCAAATGACGTTTTAAGCGCGCTCTTAAAAAGAGATTTGTCAACAGTTGCAATGCGGCAGGAGGCAACGCGTAGAGAGAGGCGTGGCAGTGCGGATTTTTCCATAGGAAAAGCACAAGAAGGGGGTAAACTAAACCAGGCCAGGGATTGGGAAGAGGGTGACAGAGTAGACTGGGTGTTGGGAACGTTAATTTGCCTTTGATTATGTAATGGCAATGCGAGAGCAGAGCAAACAAAAGTTCGCAAATGAAAATCAATGGGGAAAAGCTTGGGGAAAAAGAGAGCGGCTTCAAAGAAAAACCAAAAAAGAAATAAAATCAAAAGCAAACATATGTATATTAAAATGTATATATAATTATAGGTTTTATTTAGCAACAGCTTTATTAGCAACAGCTTTCAAAAGTTAGGATAATAGGTGACCTAGTTTTGGTCTTTTTGAGTTTCAATTCACAATTTATTAGAGAAAATGATGAACAAATATTTGCCAGTGTCAGCCCACATTTATCAAATAAAACGTATGAATAAATCAACTCTTTGGGAAATCTTTTCTGATGCCTAATGGTTAGCAATTATAAAAGAGATGTGATATCAGTGCCACTTTCGGTTCATATATCTTAAAGTCTCGTACAAAACACCAGCTCTCTTATGATTCTTGTTTTGTACTTTTTGGTAATTTATAGTATCTGCCCTCGTGTTGATGTTGATAAATTGCTGGGATGCCAAGGGTTAACTCGGCATCCGGCAGGCAGTTTTTAGCTTTTGTCAAGGTGAGCAGCAGCAGACGTTGTTCGCCGTCCGAAGGTGGGTGCAGATAATCTACAATAATAAATTTATTGGCAACAATTTTGATTTATTATGCCATGTGAATAATATAAATAGCTCGCCACCTCTCCCTCACATATGACACTAATGATGCGGCGCCGGCTTTGACGTTTTACCTTTTCTCTCTCGGGAGTCCCAACTCAAAGCCTGGCTTTTTCTTTTCCCCCATTTTCCAACGCCTTTGTATTTGGCTAAGAATGCGCAAAGAAAAATCCAAGAAAAATCATAAGAAAGGATGCCTGGCCAGAGTTTTAAGTTGCTGGTACAGCCTTGGGCATCAGATAGGACATTGACTGGCTCCTGTTCGCTAGTTACCCTTTTCCGCCGGCCCACGCCTTTGTTGATGTTATTAACATGGATTTTTACAAGCCATAAACCCACATTTGGCCAAGCCTTTTGTGTCGAGCCGCCCATTGCCACATAAAATGCCAGAGCGCCCAGCTGCGCCACCTCATTCCCTCATTCCCTCATCTTTAGTTGTCCTTTTTCTTGCGGTGTACGGGGACAGCGTTACAGTGGGTTGGTTTGGGCTAATTATTAAGTACAGTCTTTGGAAAATATTGGGGGAAAGTGTAATTATTATTTGCAAATTATTTAAGTGAAAATTAGTTTATTTATGCCATTCGCTTAATGATAAATGAAATAATTTGTACGTTTAAATGTTATTTGTATAATTATTATGCTGTTAAGAAGAATAAATTAATTCTTGTATTAATAAATATATATGTATATAATCTATACAAGTTGTTTCTACACATAATTTAAAACTTTTAAAGAGAGATACAAATACCTTCACTAGTATCGTAGTTGTATATATTTATTTAATTTGCTTTAATAGTCAGTTTGTATTTTATACTTAAATTAAACCTTTTAACCTCAGAAACAAATTCCTTGAATGGTACTTTAGGTATAGGTATTTATTTAATTTTAAGAATAAGTAAACCAATGACTTGATGGTGATCTCCACTACTGGGTACTCTATATTCCATTCGCTTTTCCGCTTTCTGAACGGATTTTATTAGCGTGTAAAGTTTGCCTTTCATTTGGTGTTGTCGCTGGGTCGCCTTAAGTGGCCCGGTCGCCATGCACGTTTTCAATATATCTCATATTGTTTGGCCGTGAGCTGCGCGTGTTTATTTGCTTTGTGGTATTTATACACAGCCGGGCCACAGCCGGACGGGGGGCTCTGTGGGGTTAAGACTGCGGCTGGCCATGGCTTATGCTTATAAGGTATTGAAATGGCCAGCTCTACTTAGCGGTGGCTGAGACCCAAGCCCTGGGAGTGTTATTAATAACATTGGGACATTTTTATTATACGGATTGCTGACCGCATTAAGGTGGAGTCCCCTCCGAGGAAAAGCTCTCATTTCCATTACCAGTTTTACGGTCATTCCAATACTACCAAAACACCAATCCCAATTCCGGTTAATCTACGCTCCGTAAATCTTTAATGTTTAGTTCTCATGCCGTTGTTGTGTGTGTTTTATCCGCTGACACAGTGACAGTCATAAAAAATGCTCGCAGATAATTTATGTAGCACGAATTTGCCTTCGCCTGTCAACAATTTGTTTGGCATTATTAGCTGAGTTATGACTCTGATTGGAAGTGGAGCAAGTGGGCCTGGCATGTCTTGATTTTGATTAGGAATACATAATTTATGCGTTGTTTGCATGATTTCCCTTTCATTTAATATATTTGATTTCCTTTGTCACTCCTAATTAAATTGGCTCGTAAAAGTGGAAAGCATATTAGTTGATTAAAAAATGGAGTAGGTTATTTTATGAGTCATTTGTCTTCTTGAGGAAAAATGGATTTGGGAGTTTTGCTTTGGTTTCTGGATTTGTACTTTAATTTTTTTTTTGTTGCTTTTTCCCCACAATGGCAACAATGTCAACGGCCACAGAGATGAAACAGATGAAAACCGAAATCAAGAAACATAGTTCATCGACTGCCCCGACCCTTGGTGATAAAAAGTCACATCAATTTTCTAGGACTGACCGCAAACGTGTGAGGACGCCGAGTGCATCAGTCCATCAGTAGAGTCTGGAGTATGTTCACAGCGTTGGGTAAAAAAATAGGAGACTTTTACTTAAAATTGTATACAAAAGATGAATTAAATTTGGTAGTATTTTATGCTCGGCTTAGGTTTAAAAGTAAACTAGCATATTTATACAAATAAGACTTGGTTAAGATAGTAAACTGAACTCTGCTCTTGTTCTGCGGCTTAGAAAGAACCTCTTTAAACCTTTTCTGCGATCCCAAATTATTCTTATTTCATGTGGAACTTAATTTATATGTCCATGAATATTATTTTCTCTATTTTCTGCTACCCTAGACTTCTTCCCGCTGCTGTATGTGCGGTCTAATAAAATGAGTTGTCGAAAACGCTGCACAACAAGCACGCTGCAAATATATTGACTGACAGGCAGCACTGTCAAATCCAATCCAGGACCTATGGAGCGACGATGGCAAGGATGTGGACGGGGAATGAGGACAGGAACGAGGACGGGAGCAAGGACACTATGAGACTTTTGAACGTTGACTTGGAAATTGAGTGAGTGCCGTGTGTGTGTTCGGCCTGGGTATGGGTAAATGACTTTGCAAATGGACATGCCAAAAAAATGTAAAGCAGTCGCAGTGGCCAGGACCAGGCCGCCTGGGCTCCCTGGATGGAGTGGCGTCCGTCCAATCACGACCATTTCTCAACTGGATCCTTGTTGCACTTTTTCCCTTTCGTTAACAAATCGGAGGGGACGGAGAAGGCCTGGTTACCAACTAGTTTTTGGGGTTTCCCCGGGCGTGGAAGTGTTTCATTTTCGAAACCCACAACAAAACGGAAACGTATTGACAACGAAGGAAATGGACTTAAGCCATGATTTATAGCGTACGGATTTTCCATTTAAGTTTATTGGTTTTCTGTAAATGTAACTAGCAAAAAGGCCGGGGTGCCCTCCAAAAAAGACATTCGCATTGCAAGTGGCCAGTGGCATACATATACAGTGAGCTCATTGCAACATTTTCCTGCATTTTCCTATTCCGTTTACGATTTTCAGCAAGTTCTGTGTGCCGGCTTTCCTTGGCTTTTGAAGTTTAGTTTTCGGCTTGGGAAAACTTGTGGTGGTGGCCCAAGGCGGCAATGCGTGTGTGTGTGTGTGAGCCTGGATTTATGCTTTTGAGTTGCAACTTTTGGAAATTGCTCATGTTTCACACATTGGCTGTATTTCGGTACTGAACTTGGGCGGAAAATAGATTTCTACCGGCTGGGAAATACATATCTATGGATAAGTCTGGTCCATATCGTGTTTAAGGATGCAATTTTTACTCTTGTCCCGGCATCCAATCGGAAGGGGGATAAAGTTTTTAAGCTGGAAATCAATGCCCAACCAACCGACTTTCGGTTTCTTTAATATTATTTGATTAAGAGATGAGAAAGAAGATCTCCCTTAAATAGCCTTCTTCCCCTTTTTCACAAATGAACACGATTTAAGGCCGAAGACCATGTGGGACACACAAAAGCCCTGGCATATGGCTTGTGGCTAGTAATGTACAAATAATGCGACATAATTTGTTAAAGGTATTTTAATGTCCGAGCATCTGCCCGTATAGCACACACATATACAATGGAATTATGAGCGGCGCAGTAAACACGGCATCTGGGCAAATCTATTAACACATTTTACAAGCAAATACTAAATGCCATAACGTCTGGGCCATGTACACAAATACCGTAAACTGACTTCCGCTCCGTAAACTTGGCTTTGGCACGCACACAAGGGGGAGGCAAGTGCCCAATGAGAAAGCTGCTCGGCTTCTCGGAAACTTAAGAGCAAGGAAGCCCTGCATATTCCACAATGTTTGCCAATTAAATTGTTTGCTGGATTAATAATTTCCATTAGAAAGTTTTGCTCCTTTTCCGAAGTCTCCTCTTCCTCATCGGACACAATTTTCTACATGCTTCTGATTTGCCTGATTTTCCGAGATGAATATTAATTTGGCAAACGTCTTAGTTACACAAACCAATACACCAGGCAGGCAGGCAGGACCTACATAATTATGTTCTTGTGTATTGGCTACTGCCACGTGTGGGCATATCGGTTACACGTGCCGCCAAGTGCTGAGGCGACAACAGTATTAGGAAAACTACTGCTAGAGTCTTGGCAAGAGGGAAAAATATGAAAAATCTATTTTCCCGAGCTATCAATCAAGCCACCCATAGCATCTCTCTGGCAGTTTCCCCCAAAGCCACTTGGCAACTAATAGACATGCATGACCATCGATTCACCCGCTCGTCTTCGGCTCCAGCATCTCCTTTGCTGAGTGTGCTTATTAACAGTGGGCCATATTTCATCTGGTCCAGAATACACATGTTGTACCCTTCTCGAGGGTATAGTTTTTACTAGATAAATCTTGAGTCTTTTAAGCAGTTTGTAAATAATTTTAGTAACAATTTAAAAGGATTTTTTAAACTTGAGTTGGGTTTCAGCTTTAAATATATTCATTTGGTTTATAAAATAAGATGATTACTGAGGTAAGACTCAAATTAAACTAATGAGAACCTCAGTTTTTCTATTTAAGAACTATAAATCTCTAGTTTCCAATCCAAATTTTAATTAAATTTACTATCTTTTCAAAAAGTGACCCCCACAAGGGTATTTTAATATTCACTTTCCGGAAGGACTAGCTTCCTTTTGTTATCCTGATAAATTTGTGTGTGACATGCGTGAAATCCGCGTGAAATGTGTGAATGCAAAGAACGCTCCCTTTTCCGCTACTTTCCTCAGTGCTTGCGTGTGGTTTTTCCAGAGTGTGTGTGTTTTTTGGTGCCGGCTTCGGGTTTCGGTGTCCCTCGAAAGTCTCAAATGTCACAAAACTAAAACATCAAAACGGTCGAGTGGCCAAGGACTTTGCAAATCAACTGTGGCTTTCCGTTCCAGGATCGCCGCTCAAAGAAGTGTCAGGCACGCATCTGCTGACAATGATGACTCCTCCTGTTCCTTCCAGATAGAGGTCGGCTATATATATGTAGAGGATATCTGTGCCACATGCGATATGCAATGCATAAATGATAAATGACTGCGGCCCCGAATGAGGGATAGTGACGAAGTTACGGCGGCGAACTACTTTGACAAATGGGCCTTAGACAAGGATGTGGATGCTCCTGTGCATCCCTTTCGTAATCGCAGGACCCTTTAGCATGCGCCTCGCCGGCTTTATTATAAACTCGCATAATCGCTGCGCATTTTGCTGTAGGTCGAGGAGCTTTTCCTAAGCCCAACCCCCATTGAACTTGTCGGGAGTTGCTTAGCTGCCTCGTTAGCGGATAGTTGCAGGCACTGACAGAAAAGTTGACCTTAAAGTAGGTTAAGAACGTTATTTTAATTTTGAAATAAATTATTAAGAGTGTTGGGGATACTATAAATTACAAGTGACCAGGTAACGCTTTACATATTCGATCTCTAAGTCCAAAGACAATCCCAATCAATGAATAAATGATGTTTCTCAACATATTTTATGTATTTTTTATTATCACAAAACCTTTCTAAATACTTTTTACACTACATTTACAAATAGTTAAGTTATTGTCTCTCAGTTTTCAACTGTTATTCCGCTTGGCCGCCTTCGAAATAAGTTCCTTTCAGTGTTTTGTGCCGACTGCCTGGCAGATTTTATTGTATGCAAAAGATGATTAATGTGCCCCAGACAATCCAAGACCGAGACCCAGACAGCCGAGAGTCTTACTCCATCGGGGTGCCAACTTGTAGCCAGTTAATTGAGCGCTCCAGCTCCAGCTCCTGCCCCCCTTTTTTTGTGACAACGCCTTTTCAATGGCTTTCAATTGCAGTGCTGGTGGTGGTCGGCAATTCTAACTAAAAAACGAACCCAACTGCATGTCAAAAAGTCAAAGCCAACAAATGGCAGCCGAAACTTCATTAAAAAAGGACCAGCGTGCCAGGACCAAGGACCACCTCTCCCTAAAAAAAAAAAAGACTGACGACAAAGGGAAGCCGGGCTGGAGGGTCAGTCAGTAGTCAGGAGCAGAGGACTGCAGTGCACTCGTGTTTTTCTGGGTTATAACAATGCGGCAAGCAGAACTTGACTTTTAATGTTTCCTCAATTAGAAGGCACACAAAAGCGCCAGCCAAAAAGGTGAAGTCGTGTCGCCTGCCTGCCCTCCAACGAGAAAAAGAATATATATAAAAATTGACTGAGCAGAGGGGAAAAAGGAAAAGAAAAAACTTAAATGCGCATTAATAACAAAGTGCAGACCGCTCTGGAGAGCTCGGCAATAAAATACTTGCAAAATAGATGCAGCCAGTGCCAGGAGCAGGAGAAGTCAACGACTCGGCAGGAGTAGAAGCAGGAGCAGAAGGAGCAACAGAGGGCCACCAGGTTGAGTCGGGGTTGCCCGGGGAGCATAACTCAAAAAGGTTAGACATGCCGGCGATGACAAAAATTGTGAGGCACAGAGTCAACGAGTGCCAGGACTCGGAACCGTTCACACTCCTCTCGGAGCACTGAAATAAACAAATACAATTTTTTGATTTATTTTGTTTAAGCTTACAAAATGGTATACCTAATTATAAAGTTATAAGTACAGCATTTTACTTAATAGAAAATATATACTTACACTGCACAGTCAACATAACTTGCTTTCCACCTTAGTTTCTTCTTAACTACTTTAATTTCCAACTTTAAAACCTTTTCTACCAGTGCACTCTTCCCTTTACCCCTCCAATCCTTTCGTTCCCCTTTGCTGCAGGATATGGCGGCACGTTCGGTACACAAAACCGATGCAACTCCGGAGCGGTGGAGCTGCAGAGGAGATGCTGAGGAGCCACCTCCTCCGAGAGCGTGCGGTTGTCTTGGAAGATTGATGATGTGCAGCCGCAGAGGTGCGCTGCAAGTGGAGCTTGGTGCATGGAACTCGGAAAACTGGGAACTGGGAACTGGAAAACTGGTAGCTGAGAGCTGGAAGCCACCATGCGGCCAACTCCGCAAACTGGCATCTGCTTAGCCCGGCTTAACTTTATGCTGACAGCGCCTTGGCACTTGCCAAGTACTTGGCCAATCTCGCCCAGCCCCTTTTTTGCCCGCTTAGCTGATTTGCTGCGTGTTTGGCCACCACAGCGGTATCCTGCATTCATTGTTGCTGATTTTGAATTTGCACTTTTGCCACCTTGCGGGCCACCGTCGGCAATCATATATCATTGTGGGCGTTGCCAGGTTGTCGCAACCTGGGGCTTGGCTGTTTTTTTTAATGACCCTTGTAAGTGGCACAAACGGCCAAAGGTTGGGCTAAGGGTTAGGTTGTGATTCGACCTGAGAATTAAGGAGTGTATTGGTTTCGTGACGGTTATATATTTCTTTATAATTTCTTAATGCTGGCAGAATAACCCGAACTCTGCTTAAAAAATAATGTATGCACATTGTATTGCATTTAAAAAAGATTTGAGGTTTTTATGTACAATCTCCGTGTAGAAGAAATTCAAACCAGCCTTGTTAAAGTTTTTTTTTTATTCAACTATAGGAATTAGAGTTAGTCAAAGATAGTTGGTTTTTTTTCAGTTGGGAAATTTTGTATATGGTATTGGGAATGCACAAAAAACCCCCTGGGCTTAAGCTTAAATAAATTCAATCAATGGGTAAACATTCTCCATTTTCTGTGTTTAATTCAATTATCAATTTCGCCAGATCCTTACGCTTCTGCGTCGAAAATACACTCAAAATTGCACCGCTAGGAAATCAATATCGAGAAACTAAGCTCAGTCGTGTCCGATTTCCTTTCCTCCTGCCACCTGCTGTGGCTAAAAAATTACCTTTTGAAAATGGCCGGAACAGAAAAGGAGGTAACAAAAAAAGGCGACCATCCCTTGCGACATGTTTTATTTGCATTGTCGTCATTCTCCTCATCGTCTGTTGTTGGCAGTGAAGCTAACTAAATCCACGGGATGCCCTGAAAAAAAGGATTGGCCTTAAAATAAAGTTGGAAATGTTCCTTTGAAGTTTAATAAAATTTATTTTATTTTTGTTGAAAAGAAAAATATAGGGGATTTTATACCATTCCTGAATTATATTCTGTTTTTGGGAAAAGGCCTTGTAACATGCAGTTTTCATTATGATTGATTAATTCGATGACTTTATTAATGAAATTATGTTTAGAGCATTCTATTAGATTGAAACCACATTGTGGCTTCCTTTCTCATTCATTGATTCTAAAGGTATTCCAATTGTTTCCAAACAAAACGTGATATTGAACTTAACAGGAACCAGAGAGAACCAGGGACTAGGAATATGAGAAAAACACGGAATGATGTCTCGTCCTGTGGAGCGCATTATTTATGCATACAATGCTCTTTGAGTCTGCCGCAGTTATTGGCCAGCGCCAATTCTTTTTGCGAGTATTTTTGCATCCCGTCTGCCAGCACTGCAGACTGTGCCTGGCTGCACCTTCATTTTTTAGGAACTCTATCTATATTTGAACCCGAAATGGAGTCATTGATCTTGTGGGCCAGACTTTGTTTACGGCGGGCTATTCAACCCCAACTTGGCCCGGTTTAAAACTTGCATTTAACTCGCAACTGGCACCATATAAATCGACGAAAAGGCGGTTCATCGAGCCCATAACTCAGGGTGATTGTTTAATGTTGTCAGCAGCTGCCCGCAGAAGTGGCGTGGAGTATTGTCCCTTTGGCCTAACCTCCGACAATAACAATAATTTATAAGAATTGATTATGCTGAGTGTGCAATCATAAATCGTCGACCAACTTGGCCAGATGAAGCGACAACAACAACTACAGCCATAACAGGCCACCCGAAGGACGAAATCGACCGATCCTTTCTTCGAACCGCTTAAAGTCATTTGTGGTCTGGCAAAACTTTAAACCAACAATTGCCGAATTCTTGGCCTTATTGCACAGAGAGGCATTCGCCATGGTTACCGCTTTTACGGCTTTCAATAAAAGTTTTTATGCCGCTGCAGCAGATTTAATTAGAGCCATCAATCAGCTTTTGCAGTCGCCAGCAGCTCGGCAAATAATCTCTATAATTTCTGCTTCAACGAGAATTTCGTACGGAAAATTCTACTGGTTTTTATGGCTTCTGCTGGTTATTTTTACTAATTTTACTGAGTACGTATTGTGTGTGGCTAGAAATTGGATATTCACTATTAAGTTTCTTGAAAGGAACTCCTGTTTTTCCCTCGAATATTCTATAAGCGGTTTTTTTGTTTAATAAATGTAATTAGCTTGAATTGTACCTAAGAGTGAATTTCATTAATCATTATTATTTTATTAGCCGAAAAACAACTTTAAGCCATTGAAATAAAACAAATTAAAGACGTGCTGGTGAAAGTTTGTTCATTTTATTAGTGTGTCCCAGAAAACTTTCTAATCCAACAAGCAAATTATATAACGCTGTGCTATAAATTAAGTTTCTCCGCCAGCCACTCGACCCCACAAATAAATAAATACATCAAAAGCTCGGCTCACCGCTCACCTATTACCAAATAAGGTGCCCCGGGCCCCGAGTCCGGGTCGAAATTCCGAGATTTCGAAAGTTTCCTCACGTTTTGCACGGCCAAGTCATAAAAGCAAATCATGTCCGGAGGAGACTTTGGCTAGGCAAAAGTCAAGACATTTTATTGATGTGCAAAATGCATGAAATTAGAATTTAAAGTGTGACAAAATTTGGCCGTCCGAGTAAGCCTGCGGTCTGTAATGCCATGCCCTGGAATTATGAAGGCTAACTCAATTACTAAGCCATAAAGAAGTCCTAATTGAATGCCATTGCAGCGTGCTCCTCTAACCCAATAAAAAAGCAATTTGCTTGCAGTGCGCATTTCGTAGGCATTTATTTTGTATTTATATGTGCGCAAATCATTTTAAAATAATTAAATTTGCCCACAAAAATGTGTAAAAAATACATATAGAAGAAGAGAAATATGGGTGGGCATATGTGTGTGTAACCGGGTGAAAGGCGCAAAAGAACTGCTGCATAAAGGGTCACAGTCACATGTAGAGCGGCAAATAAAAACCATAATTCGTCTATAAAAATCTCGTAAAAAAGACGGCCCAGAAAATGGTAGCAACCCGCAGGGGAGAGGCGAAGGATGCTATGCTGCTCCTGATCCTGGCTCAGAGCCCAGGGGCGGGCACTTCTGTTTTTCATGTTGCGGCTGCTGTAAACCGAGCCACTTAATGACTTCCGCCATAAACTATTTTCGGTTCAGCTAAATTCCAACAACTTTATTGCCACAGCAAAAAAATACGAGCCGCACGGGAAACACGACAAAAATTGCCAATGTGTATATATATACCTATATATAAGTATGTATCTGTATAAATATGTACGAGGAAGTATGCAGGCGGAATAAGAAAGAATTTTATGTTTGCACAACATAAACAACATTATTTCTTATGGTCCACAAGCAGCTGAGAGCTGGTTTATATATAAGTATGTAAATGTATATAAATATATATTGAAGTTCCTGGCGATGGGGCGTTGTCCTCCCTTGGCACCTACACAAGCGTAAACGGGACAGGACCAAAAATTAATGGTGTAGAACACCTCAAGAAATAACGGAGTAGTCAATACTTTATCTGATCTTAACTTTGTTTTGCAAAATAACTAAGGAAAATAATTTTTTTAAGGCAATTTTTAATGATGTGGTTTATGGTTTATTTATGGTTTCTAAGTCTTGATTAATGTATTTATATTTTGAGTGGAGGTAAATGACTTATTTTGACTTTTGAGGAATAATTTGAAGAAGGAAAATGGTAGTTTATAAAATATACAAAAATTTAAATGAATTTCCTGACGATTAAAGCCTTAAACTCAACCGATTTCAGTCTGGTTTGGTTTTTTCTTCTTTCTTTTCTGCATTTAAAACAAAATTTGCAATTTTTTGACAATTTTTGAAAAAAAAATTCCTGCTTTCATTTACAAAGAACTATTGGTACATTTTTGTCTTAAAACTTGCAAACACTTTAATTGGTTTTTTGATCATAACTTGGCTTAAAACCAACCGATTTCAGTCTGGTTTGGTTTTTTCTTCTTGGTTTTTATAGCAAATCTTTTCTGCATTTAAATCTCAATTTCTAATTTTCGGCCACTTATTAAAAAAAAAAAAATTATGATGTAGCCCCTTTAATTTTTTTCAAAAAATGTCTTAAAAATCTCAAAAATTTTAATTGATATTTTGATCATAACTTGGCATAAATGTCTGTTAATATATGGATTTACGTGGTTGTGTATATCTTTACCTTAAATTAAATATAAGTATATATTGTAACTTTTCCTCTTGCTATTTTAGTTAAATTTTTATTTGGAAGAAATTCCACTAGCGCATTTATAAATTAACTTAAAGCCACCCCACTGAAAGGCCGAGCTATCAGAAGGCTAGCAGCAGTTAATCAACTAGAAATGGAACGACAGCCGCCAGGATACAGGATGCTCTGCCGCACACAGGCACAGACACAAACACACTCGCATATGCCCATCACTTCCTGCTGCCGAGCTGTTGTTCTTTTTGACAAATTAAAAATTTAATTCGTAATTTCGCAAGCACATAAACAGCTTTCAGGTAAATAAATGAAATTAAGCTGCCAACGCACATGTCCTTGGCCAATTCCTCCGAACCACCGACTCGGAGGAGTGCAGTGCGTGCCGTTATCGTAAGCCGGTTGTGTCTGTCACTTCCTTGGAACTGGGTACTACGGTTGCTGTTGCTGGTACTGTTCCTGTTACTGTTCTGTTTCGCAAACAGGAAGTTCCTCCTTAACTGTGTCGCTGCGTTGTGTTTGCTTTTCCGGCTTGTTTAAGTTGCACGCGCCCTGCTTCAGTGCAAGCGTTTTGGGTTTAAATTGCTCGGATTTCGTACGGGACAACTCTTCGCCTTCATCCTCCTCCCCCCCATACAAACGAGCTGAGCTTTTGGCACTTTTTCCTCACTTTGGCGCTGATTGAATTATTCCGCTTCACGCCATAAAGAGCGCTACACAAAAATTGCAGAAGCAGAGGAATATGATGGCTAAAACGAAGAAGAAGTTTATTTTATATTATTACTACTTCAGTTTGGATCCTTGGCTACGTGAGACCTTTTCCTTTCATTTCTGACATTTTTGTACGGCGAAGAAAAAATGTAAAGAAAATGAAATGTGGATGAGAAGTAAGGAGACTATTCACTCTGTATGCTCGCTTGTGGGGATTGTTATTTAAGAAAAGCATGCCGTAACCCACAGTTTCTCGCTTACCCTTAAGAATTTCATTAAAGAGCAGACTAAACTAAGACAAAATCTGGTTGGTTTTCTCTTTGGGAGTTAAGGACTCTTTGGAAACCGAAAATGCTAAGCAGGTATAGAGTAAAAATTTAATTCGATTAAACAAAAACAAATTTAGAAAAAATATTTTTCATATTGAAAAACTCTTAACAAAAATGTATAAAATTTAGATGAACGATTTTTCAGTGTATTGAAAATTCCATTTCATTTATTAAATAAACATTCGGCCAATGGTTATCAATCAAGAAAACATTCGCCAGCCACTGCGGCCAAAGCCCGACAAAGTGAATGTTGGCTAGGTTTCGGTTGGGGAAAATGTAGGCCTGGGAGCTGTCACCGGCTAAGTGCCTGCCAGCCAAAGGAAAACGGAATAAATACCCGAAAACAAAGCCAAGCCAAACAGAAACGAAAACTGTCTGCATTTTAATAAACTTTCTCCATTCCGAGCCGGGGGTTTTTTGGGAAGGAAGTCAATTTGGCTCAACTCAATTCCAGCCACACGAGCTTTGTAATGTTAATAGGTAATAGACGACAACGAAAACAGAGAGCGACTTGAGTATAATTCTCTTTAATTTCCCAACCAGCAGGGAAAGGGATCTGCCATGGGCAGGAAGGGCAATGGGGTAAGGGAANAGCTGTCACCGGCTAAGTGCCTGCCAGCCAAAGGAAAACGGAATAAATACCCGAAAACAAAGCCAAGCCAAACAGAAACGAAAACTGTCTGCATTTTAATAAACTTTCTCCATTCCGAGCCGGGGGTTTTTAGGGAAGGAAGTCAATTTGGCTCAACTCAATTCCAGCCACACGAGCTTTGTAATGTTAATAGGTAATAGACGACAACGAAAACAGAGAGCGACTTGAGTATAATTCTCTTTAATTTCCCAACCAGCAGGGAAAGGGATCTGCCATGGGAAAGGGCAATGGGGTAAGGGAAGCAAAAGTATCGCCAACTTTGATAAGATAACATAATTTCTGTCGTTTGTCACTTGCTGAAACTGACAATTAGAAAAGTTTATCATACAACGGCAAGCTCCGAGCGGCGGCAATGAGGGTGGCACTGGAGGGGGCATGGCTTCTTTGTCACGGGGGGCGTGAGTTGTACAACAAAGGCAGGGGGCGGGGCTCTTATTATGTCTGCATATAAAGCGACAGACATTTGTTTGCCGCTGGTGTGTGTGGGGGGAGCAGCGGAAAGAGAGAGCCACGGCACTGTTAAAAATATATGGTTATTAGGGGCTTACTTTATTTAAATGTAAATTAAATGAAATGTAACTAAAATTTACAAACAGAAAAATAAGGTACAGGGAAATCCACTCAAGGAATTTTATATATTAATTAAAAAACACTTCTAAAATAATTAACTAATATATATAATGTTATATATATATAATTATTGATATAAGGCATATGAATTTAAGAAGTTAACTGTATTTAAGTTTACGATTTGCCAAAGGAAATATAAGATGATTTTAGTTAAATATAAAAATATAAATATAAAACACATATTAAAGACTGTAACTATATAAAAATATATTATTACAATTATATATTTTACTATTATATAATTTGCAAACACAAAAATGAGACTGTTACTGAAATATATCTAAAAACCCAAGGAAGTTGATTATCATTAAATATATAAAACGCTATTAAAAGTCTACACCAATAAATGCATTGTTATTAGTTTTAACCATTTCTATATTATGTTGATAAGACATGGAATAACTTATTTAAAACCTCCGAAACCTATCTTAAATATTCCGATTTTCGTAGTATTTTTTCAGAGTGCTCCTGAGAAAGCCGGTGCTAAGCCGAGCCAACTGTTTGCGCTTCAATAACTTTGGGCATCGAACCAAGTTTATCTCGCACGACAACGACAAGCGTCAGTCAAAGTTTTTTTTTTTTTCGACTCATCCCCTATCTCTTTTGAAAAATTGCCCTCGGCTTCGGGATCCAATCATTTAAGGGGATGGGCCTGCGTGTCTTTTGCTTTAACTTGCTAGTTTTTATTTTGATGGCGCTGTCTGCGTCGTGGCTCCGTTTGTTGGCTGTGGCCAATGATTTGTTCGAAATAAATGACTTTAACCATTTGTGAATGCGCCCTGCGGCGTTGCGGAGTTGGTGGCATCAACAAAAAGCAGCCGCATTCGCATTCCCCGTGAACCGCAGCACTTCAGCTAAAAAGTAGGCAATGCCTTTTATTTCAGTTTGCACAGTCCGCACTCACTATATTTGACTGACTGGCAGTTTGCATTTACACTGCAGTCATTCAGTCACTCACTCACTTGCATTTCCCGGTTTTTATTTGGATTTTTTTGGCCCCCAAAATTTCGAGTTCCGCATACCGAAAAGGAATGTATGAGTATGCTAAAAAAAGGCCGTAAAGAGGTTGAAGGAGTTTAATATAATAGGAAAGGGGGTTGTGAATGATGTTTCTGTATTTCATAGCTATAGGAATATGGGAACTAGACTAGTTTTAAATTATACAAAAATATATCTATAGAAATAAAACAAATTTTTGCGTCTGGTAGAACTTTAATAACTCGACTTCCTGAGGTTTGATTTGGATGAGGTTTTTTCAGTTTGAATCGTATTTTCTTATTTTATATTAATGAAAGAAAATTAAACTAATCCCTAGCTTTGCCAAGAAGCTATTAGTATATTTTACAAATACTTTAAAGGCAATTACTTGAAAGGATAAATGAGTCAAATGTTATTAGAAGAACACTTTCCCATCTATTATACGTTTATTTAAAGTTGCTTGCCTTAATTCCCAATCTCACATCACCAATTCCAAATTACATTGAATAACTAAAAGAACTCTCTGCCAACTGAAGCTAAACTTGAATACATTCCAAAAATATAGTTATAAAAGGATATGGGGCCCTAAAATGCCCCCCCTAGCTCTTTCTTAGTAGTGAAGTGGTTCCCTGCTACCGTGCTCCCTGGGAAAATAATAAATTGGCTGCCTCTGTCAGCGCATAGTACCTGCAATTTTATTAGGCAAAAGGAAAGGGAATGTTGGGGAGCTTCACAACCCGAAACGCGCCGTTGTGGTGGTGGCAACAATTATATTAATTAATTCGTATTCGTGTTTGCTCGCTTTCAGAAATGGCTGAGGGAAGCGGCGAATAAAAATGACGCCAGATTAATATCGCTGTCAACGGATCTGGGCGGGAACGGGTTTAATTGAATATTTTATTTTTATTCTGGCAGGCGGCACTCAACCCAGCTCAACCCGTCGCGGCTCGTCTCGCTCCGCTTTGGATGTAATTTTGCATTAAGTGCTTATCCCGCTGGAATATAAATGACGTCATTTAAATGTGTACGACGAGCATAAAGTGCTCCCGAAAAAGAACTGTTAAATTGGGTGAAATAATTGTGCACAATTATTTAAAAAACTACAACGGCGACAGGAGCAGCAGCAACGACAGCAAATAAAATTAAATTAAGTAGCAAGCAAACGGATTGCGCTGCATTAATGAAACAATTAAGAAGTTTTTGGGCTGCTTTCGGGGACTAATGAAGCCTTAGACACGGTACTCCGAGTGGGGGAAATTGTTGAGAAATACATGCAATTAATATGTGCGGTGCTGAGATTATTTATGTCTGGCTCGCATTCCCCTAATGAGCTGAAAAGAGCCGACGAAAAAGTTCTAAAAATGTTCCCCGAAAATGTGAAATGGGTTATGGCAGGCGCAGGACACCAAATTACACTCATTAAAATGTTTGCTAGTATCATTTACATAATTGAAAATTAGTGCCACACAAATATCAATAAACGTAAACAATTAAAATAGCTTGACGCCGGCAGAGGGCGACTTTGATTTGGGTATTTAATGAGCAGCAACAAAAACACGGAGTGCCACTACTGTGCCACAAGAACTCGACACACACACTCGCCTGTTGTGGTTTTCCGCCAGGATCCTTTCGCTGGCTGAGACGGAGAACCGCTGTGGCCAAAACCGAGAAACCCTAATCACGCCGTTTGCTCTGGATACGTGACCAGCCTGGCCATGGTTGAATTATGCAAAAAGCCATCAGACGACGACAGAAGATTGAGGCTGGCGAAAATATGCGGCTGGAATGGAAATGGCACAACTTAGTGACGCAAATAATTAATTACGCAGCGCATGAGGCAAGTCGAGGTGCAAGTTTCGGACCAAAAATATGTTGTTTCCGCAAATACACCTTTTCATTGGGGTCTTGCACACCTGATTGAAGGCACGGATTAATCGGGAAATTATTTGGAAAATTCAATCCCTTACCAGCTCGCGGTAGCTAATTAATAATTTTGGTAAATCATTTCAGGATAGTGCTTAAAATTATTAATATTAATATTATATTAATCGTCTATATAATATTTTCATCTAAAAGTTGTACTTGTATTTATCTATTTGGTGTTTTAAATATACTTTAAGTGTAAAAATATTACATTAAATTTTTTAGTAATAACATAAAATTTTGGAAATTAAAAAGCAGAAAGAAAAATTTATTTCCACCATGAAATTGTTTCAATTGGTAAGGTAAAGTTGTTGCCTACTTGTAGGAGGACCGGAAAATGTTTGAGTTTAGTTTTAATTTAACAAAAATAGTTACAGATGTTTTTCAAAAATACAAATAGTTCCCTTTAACCTTAAATTTTCACAAGAATTAAGCTTGATACGCTTTTTTTTGTTATCTTTTTTTTATCTAAAAATCTCTTATAGTGGTTCACCTGGTGATGGCTCTCTTTCGCGGTAAATCGCTGCTAATGTCACCCACGCACATGTGACTGATAGATATACATTTAAGTGTGTATAGCAAATCTTTGGCGTAATTGTGTGCGTGCGCCAATTAAAGCGGCTTTGCCATAGAGCCCTCTTTTCGGGTCGTACATAATTAGCTGTTTGCCAGAGCTCCATCATCTGTCCGCTGCTTGCGGCCCGGCTGAAATTGCTTCATTAGGCTTTCGGAGCCAAAAGCCTGGCCAGGGAGCTTCTGGTCCCAGAACTTGATTGCTGGGCGCGGGGCAGCGACACCCGCTGACAGCTCCTGGCGAGTATGTACACCCACACACACATGGAATTATAGAAAAGTCCTTGCGGACTAAGCCTTTTGCCGTGATGGAAGTGAAATTTTGTGGAGATGGATTAGTTTCACAGCGGGGCGGTTTATGGGGTGCAAGAATTATACAAATGGTTCCAGGAAATATCTATAACATTCGTGCAGTAAAGTTTTTCTGAAGGAAATTAACTTATTAATTGTTGTTCCGTATTTAATGTCTTGACTAGATTTTATTGTATCAGAGAATATTTTTTGGAATTTAAGTATCACCGGAAGCAGCTGCTTACTTTACTATTTATTATTTTGGAAGTTACCTCTCTTTTCAGCTAAAATTTATTTAGTTTGATTTAATTTCTTAGCTCTTATTAGATTTCCTTTCATCAAGCTTTACATTTTTCCTCGCTAGTCACCTGCATTAAGTTCTCCGTTGACCTCTTCGTGCACCTTAATTTATGTTCACGTCAGCTCACTTCCTCATAGCCAACTGGCGACGATTTACAAATCCATTTCCAATGCAGTTTGTGTGTAGCAAAGCCATAACCGGAAGCACTGTAAAAGAAACCAAAAGCGGACATGCTCCACACTGCCCTGAGGTCGTAGACAAAAACAAGTACAGGAATGTCCAAGTAGATAGCCACGACTGTGAGTTATCCTTCGGTAAACAAAAGCTAAACCTCTAGATAAAGGCTACTTTAGAAATAGTGTTTCGATTTTACGATTTAAAGTTGCATAACAAATAAAATAAATGTCTAAAGAATGCCATTCTTGACTAAAAAATTATCGTTATTCGCAGATACCTTTCATTTCAGGACTACACAGTACTACCGGCTTTCCACGAAGAGCACCAGACACTCCTCCAACTAATGAGTGTGTGCGTGTGGTATATGCGAGTACAGATGTCAAAGGCAGATGCCAAACAAACACCTCAGCTCATGTAACGTCAACACTTGGAGGTTCAAGTGGATGCTTAACCTGCAGCCGCCGGCAATGAAGCTGACAGCCTCTGATTCCTCCGATTCCAAGACAGACTCAGCCCGGTGCCAGAAGCCGGAGTAAATTAAAAACAGACTCAGGCGGCACAGGAGTGAGCAGAGGCAAAGGCTTCCCTGGCTGAGTTTCTAAGCACTTGATGTTGTCAGCAGCGGGAGCAACAGACATTTTATGAAATGCAGCACAGCTCAAGTTCTTTTAAAAAGAAGCTGCCTAATTAAGTGGAATGAAATTAGCGAGTTTTCTGAGAACATTCGAGTTTTCTGTAATAAACGTGTATAGAGATTTTATTAGAAAGAAACGTAATTGCTTGGCAGTTTCATGCGTTTAACATTCCACTGAAAAATTAATCATTAATAAAGGAAATAAAAGAGTAAAATATTTAGAGTTGTGCTCCATAAATGTGCAAGTTACAAAATAGGTTACCCTCCCCGGAGCATCTCCTGAGCTATCATTTCGTTTGACCCCTTCGGAAGTAGCGAGTCCTTAGATTACGTATACGCACAGTTGCACAGAGTTAATGCTCAAGTTGGCCCTTTTAAAATACGGTTCGCTGCTTAATGTGCGGCGCGTGTTGCCTGCAGTGATATAAAACAGGGATGGAAGAAAGTATCAAACACTTGTACGATAAAAATAATGAACCCGATGTGTGTTGATAATGCCCGGTAGACCCACTACCCAGGAAAGGGAAAAATACGTCGAAAAAAAAAGGGACAACGGTCCCCAGTTCCTTGATAAATGATGCTTGAGCGAGTCGTAGGTCTTGCAGGAATTGTGGCTTGTTGTGCAAGTAGATTAGCATTGAATTTGAATGGAAAATGAAAATGTTTTCCACGCTAGCCCAGCCCAGGGTCTTCCTTTCTCCCTGCGTGTGTCCAGTTGTCGGCAGCAATAATCAAATGAACTAGATTGTCATAAATCAAAGTTTGTTTGATGGTCGTTATTTGGACTCGGGTCAGAGGCATGCATAGATAAAATTTCGGCAAACAAAAAATGCTTTTGCCCCGCTCCTTGATGGCCGACTATTTGTCAGAGCCCAGGGATTGCTCCAGTTAAGAGTATTTAAGCCAGGAGTGAGTCGAGCGGCTAAGACCAAGCAAATACGAAAAGTATTCGATTACGTTTGCTTTGCTCTGCCCTGGACGTTTAAGTTGTTTGGCCAGAGATGAATGAAAGTCCAAATAGGCCGAGAAATGGAAAAATAAATGCTAAAACTTGATTGATTAATTAAGGGAAAATAGAGCATTTAATTATTAATTTGCTGTGAATAAAGAATGATTTAAAGAGCGGCTTAATATTACATTAACAATTAAAACCTATTGGCCTTCAAGTATGTATTATATTTAAATAAAAACTAAGTAGTTTATGGTTATTTTAAAGCTTAAATATACAAGCTGATGAAAACATGTTTCAGAAGTGAGTTGCAAAACGGCTTTACACGAAAAACAAGCAACTCAGGTCACATTCTTAATTGAGCAATTTAGTTTTCACATGGAGAGGGAAAAATACCAAGAAGCCGAGCCTCTCACAACAAGAACCAAATTGTGTCTAAACCCTTTACATTGCAATTAGTAAGAAAGGATGGATGGGGTTGCTTGGAAACACAAAGACTTACAGGATATTTGACCTAAGGCCAGTCGGTTGCTGGTGACACAGTTCTTTTCTCTTTTCGAATGCACAAATATTCGAGGCACAAGTGGAAATTGCGGAGGTGGCAGGTAAATTGCAACAGATGTTTTCCATTCAAAGGGGCTTCCATTGCAACGTCAGGTGGCATCAATTGACCTGCCATTTCCAAAGGTTGCGCTTCCCATTAAACAAGCTGATTAACAAGTCTTGCGGGCAAATTAAATGAAACAAGCAGATAACTCACATAAACTTTTAATTGAACAAAAAGGTGGAAGGCGGGAGCAGCGAGTCATTGACTTTTATACCTCTTTTTATTTTGTTTTTAACCCGCTGGCCATTCATAATTACCGACAAGTTGCCGCCGCAATGGAGAACCGGAGCTGTGGCTATGGCGGCCACAAAAAAATGAGTAATTCGGTAGAATATATATAGTTATCTATGGACTGAGGGATACTTCTTAAAATTAATATTATTTATATCTTTTCAATCACTTCCTGTGGGTTTAAAAAACGTATTAAGTCAGCTGTAAGCCAGGAAGTAGATTATCCTTCAAGTTAGTGTTGATGTTGGATAACATATACCCCTTTCCACTAATAGGTATTATATATAGCCCCCAGGTAACCCGAGCAAGCATACAACAAAGGCGAAGTTGGTGTTCGGGCGCCTTTTCATGTTGTCTGTGCCGGCGGTGCACTGAACTGGTGTATAGAAAATACGAGGAAAGTTGCGAAACAGAAGGAAAAATATAAAACCCTCAAAGGGGGCGGGCGTGGGTGAGGGGGAAAATTGTTAAAATGATTTCCTGCATTGCACGCTACAAAAAACTTTAAATGCAACATGCAGCAGCAGCAGCAGCAGCGGCAGCAGCGGCAGCAGCAACACGCAGTTCGTTAGGAGAAGTCCAGGCACCAGGGCCCTGGCCAGGAGTTGGCCAAGAAAAACTGTTAGAGCCAGGCAACAACTTGCAGCTGATTATGCACAACCAGTCTAATTAAAAATAGTTAATGCCGGGATGTAGCTGCTGCTCGGGAGCTCCAAGGATTTCTGGCAATTATTAAAGAACACTCTTTCCGAAAATGAATATTTATGAACACTCCTCGCACTTTATTAGGGCAAAGAAAAATCCAGAGAAATTAAGAAAATCTCCTGAAACAAATTGAATAAATTTAAGACTTAAAGAACCCATTTCTTTGGAAACTGTAATCATATTCTGGTTTTTACGATGCCACACGCATATCTATTGTTTAATCAAAAACCCAAAGATGTATTGCATGACTATAAATAAACATAAAATCAGCAAAGTAATTGCACAAAGCAATAAAATTCATCAAAAATGCGTCGGCAAACCGAAAAATTTACGCTTAATTTAACAGCGCAGACGTTGCCCCAAGGGCAACATGCCACATTCCAAATGTATAGTATGTAGGTATAAATCGAACAATGGCTAGAGTAATGCTAATCAATTATGAATCAATGTTCAAGAGCGAAGAAACAATCAAAGCGCGTACGGCAAAGGCACACAGACCTTTCTCGCAGGGCACAAAAAACGCAGACGAAATTGTACAATTGTGCGGAAAAATTGCGATGGGCTGGGAATTCGCTGTCGGTGGGTGGAAACCGCTGGCATCGCTACCGAATTGTGGGGTCTAGTCGTACGTACGTACATATGTCGTCATTACCCGGCATTGTGTTTGTTTTAATCAGCGGTGACGGCAACGCCTGGAGTCAGCGGCAAATGTTTGCGGCCTAGCTGGGGAAAAAAAATAAAAAGGGGGGAAAGATCGACAAAAAAAAAAAGGCGAAAAAAGCAGGCCGCCAAGCAAATCAAATCAAAAGCCAGACCAAGAAGAAAGCCTTGTGTACTCTGGAGAGCTGGAGAGTCACTAGCTACCCTTTGCGGTGTAAGGGAATGCGGAGTTGTCTGGGGTCCTTGACTCGGCTTTGAGAAATTACCTTTCTATTGAATATAATTTCAAATGCTGAATGTAAATAATTTGGAATTTTTACCAAACTTAAGTCTCTTATTTCGTTTCTTTTCTTTACAGGGTTTTCTAGATGAAATGGGAAATAATCAAATCTTAAATTTAGCAATAAAAATAGGTTTATAAAATATTGAATACATGTACAATTTAATCATATTTGGTTTTCATTAATAATTCCAGATAATTTTAAGAATTATTTTGTATTTCAACCACATAAAATCTTTAAAAATACATACAGATAAAATATTCAGGAATGAAAACTTGCATGGATACAAAATTCAATGTATTTTTTTAAGACTAAACCTAATATTTCCTGAAGGCCTAGAAAATAAGGTATGAAAATACCCTTAGAAAAACAATTTATTGCCTGAAATACCATGTCTACCATTTTTTTTGTCAACTAGAATTATGAAAAAAAAATTTCCAAATGTTAAATAACTAAAATAACTTTTTGTTTAATTCTGTGTTAATTTGTAGGGTATTCAACTCTATGAGAAAAGATCTCCCCGGGCGGAATACACTTGTTTTTACAGTTATAGCGCGCACATACCACATTCCTATGATTTTCATTTCAATTGAAGCCGAGCGTTGGACTTTTCTTCTCCTTTCTTTTTTTTACATGGTGAGCCGGCTTTTCTTATTGCCTGCCGCCGCCCGCCATTTTTATTTCCAATTGGGAAGCAATAAATGTGCGCGTGCGTTGGCAGAGGCAGCGACAGAGGCCGCATTCGTGCCAAACAATGAAAAAGACAAACAATCAGCAATCATGCCAAAATTTGTTTTCATTTTTGTGGCGCCCACACACACACACACTCACCCGTGCTCGTGTGTGTGTGTCTTGTGATTGCCGGCACGACCATTTGGCATTGATTGAAGTGTATTTGTTATGCAGCCGAAAAGTGTTGTTGCCCCTGCCAACTACACAGCATCCCACGGTTGCCACCCCTCTGCAGCATCCTTGACTCCTTCTTGCCGTTTAAACCCAGCAAATTGCCTCAAACTATCGAGACTGATACAAGGAATGGCCGGGTCCTTTAACTGGCGCACATCCATGTTGGTCTATGTTTATTATACCATGTACCGTAGGTACAAAGGTATATTAATTTCGTGCAAATGTATGTAACAGGCAGAAGGAAGCATTTCCGACCCCATAAAGTATATATATTCTTGATCAGCATCAACAGCCGAGTCGATCTAGCCATGTCTGTCTGTCCGTC
>VNJV01000565.1:0-32629 GCA_008042635.1 Drosophila nikananu | reverse complement strand
GACTGAAATCGGTTGAGTTTAAGCCAAGATATGATCAAAAAACCATTGAACAGTTTGAGATTTTTAAGCCATATTCCAAGCCCATTTTCTTAAAAAATTTAAGGGGTTACATCGTCAAATTTGACAAAAAATTATAAAAAATTAGAAATCGAGTTTTAAATGCAGAAACGTTCTCCCATAAAAACTAAGAAGAAAAATCCAAACCAGAGTGAAATCGGTTGAGTTTAAGCCAAGTTAGGATCAAAAAACCATTAAAAAGTTTGAGATTTTTAAGCCATATTCCAAGCCCATTTTCTTAAAAAAATTTAAGGGGTTACATCGTCAAATTTGACAAAAAATTATAAAAAATTAGAAATCGAGTTTTAAATGCAGAAACGTTCTCCCATAAAAACTAAGAAGAAAAATCCAAACCAGACTGAAATCGGATGAGTTTAAGCCAAGATATGATCAAAAAACCATCGAAAAGTTTGAGATTTTTAAGCCATATTCCAAGCCCATTTTCTTAAAAAAATTTAAGGGGTTACATCGTCAAAATTGGCAAAAAATTAGAAATCTAGTTTTAAATGCAGAAACGTTCTCCCATAAAAACTAAGAAGAAAAATCCAAACCAGACTGAAATCGGATGAGTTTAAGCCAAGATATGATCAAAAAACCATTGGAAAGTTTGCGATTTTTAAGCCATATTCCAAGCCCATTTTCTTAAAAAAATTTAAGGGGTAACATCGTCAAAATTGGCAAAAAATTTTTCAAAAATTAGAAATCGAGTTTTAAATGCAGAAAAGATCTCCCATAAAAACTAAGAAGAAAAAACCAAACCAGAGTGAAATCGGTTGAGTTTAAGCCAAGTTAGGATCAAAAAACCATTGAAAAGTTTGCGATTGTGAAAAATTAATTTAAATTTCGTATTGAATATATTTTAATTTCCTCTTTTTCATAATGATGCAATCACCTAATGGACATAGCGGATGATAAGTTATATTACCTTCTCGAACTTTTCTCAGATCTTATGGAGGTTTTAAACAAACAAAACCAAAAACTGAAATTATGCCAAAGTTGTTTAGATTTTAAAATGAAAATTCGTGCCCAATGAAACATGACAAGATACCGGCAGAGCCTCATTGCAAAATCAGTGAGAAAAATATTACTTCGGACCCAAACACTAATTACAAAAAACACTGCCAGAGACGGGAGAGACATGTCAGGAAATTGCTTCGAAATTACAATTAAGTTGGAAGCAATGCTACAGAGAGTAGCACCTCAATAACCATTGTGGGTCAAACTTTCCTTACCTCAAATTTACCTTTGCCCAGTCTCTACCTCCACTCGTTGTGTTAATTATGCATGCCAGATTCTTGTAGATTCTTTTATCTGCAGTTAAATCTTCCTATATAGAACCGCCCAGCTTAAAGCCAGGTTAAGGTGGCCACAAATCAAACACGGCCACGCCCTCGCCATGGCAAATGCCCCGCGGTCGCCTTTTAAATAAATTTTCGATTATCGCGCACATTAAAGCAATAAAAATGTAATAAATTTTCAATCTGCACCTTGCTGGTGTCTCCTGCCGTCGCCTCCAAGGCGAGATTTTTATCGAGTTTCGTAAATCGATGATAAAATTAAATGAACTTTGCTGCCGCTGTCTGCGATTGACAATGGCAACTTGGAATTTGCGCCGCGGGCGTTGTTTAGTTTTCCCGGCGAAAGCAATACACAGCTGCAATAACACGCATACGCACCGGAGGCCAAGGCAAATTCCTTCGTCGCCACCGCCTTCGATTGTCTTTTGGCGGCCATTTTCATTTCCCGAAGGTTTCGCCATTGTTTAGTGCCACAGCAACAGCAACAGCCACAGCCACAGCTCCCAGTCCCAGCTTGAATTCCAATTTTCATACTCGATTACCTTGCTCGGCGGTGGCCTGGCCTATTGCCAGTGTGTACTTCCCTCTGTGTTATTGTAACCGTGGGCTCTCCGATTTTTTCTCCTGCGTTTTCCAGTTCAGAACCACAGCTCCACCGCACTCAATAAAGTTTTTGAACTGTGGAAAGGCAAACATTTTATTAAAAAACTTTTGTTTCACGAGAGGGAGTGGGACGGCAAGGACCTTGAGGCCTGGGCGCAAAAGTTTACACATAGAAATATGATTTTACATTTGCTTTTAATTTTAACTCTTGCAATCATTTTTCGGCCCGGCCACCTTTTGCAGAAATATTAAAATAAAAATAACTTTTGCTTTCCCCAAACAAAAGCCATAAATGTCGGCCCGTCCGCGTAATTGATTGTTGCATAAAAAAAAGAGGGGAAAACAATTTAATATAAACTTTCCGCGAGGCTCTACATGCTTCCTGGGAAGTTCCCTAGTTAAAAGGGGATATATATATGTTTGTCTCCTTGGGATTTGTTGCCCAGCACTGGGCTTGAAAAATTTAAATGCTAATGAGCTTTTAATTGCTCACTTCAGTCAGCCCAAAGTGCGTATGAGTAATCTGCGAGAGTGTGTAAGAATTAATGAACCTCTTGAGTGTGTCCCAGGCAAAGATAAATCGTGCACATCCATCTGAAGCCTTCATGATGTTAATTACCGAACACACACCCTGTTACACAAGCTCCGGAAATCTACGAGATATCCTGGTGAATAGAGAAAAGTGGGGAAAGTCCTTGTAAGCGGGCGAAATCTAAATAAATGCACAACAATTGCAATTTCCATTGCAGCAACTTGATAAAAACTTTGCGTAGAAGAAAACTATTTGCTGGGGATGGAAAAGTGGGCGTAACTCTGGGCTAAGCCAAACCCAAACACAGACTCTGAAACAAAAACTTCCCCGGGGGGGTACTGGTGGAAATCCGGTGTGCGTGTGCGTGAGCAGATAAAACTTTTAATTAAATAATTAACAGGAATTGTATATGCATCGGTATCGTCCACTTGTTGGAGTTCCTGGTTCCTGGCTCCGATAGCCCCTGGCCGTAAACAAATACCCACACATTGTTGGCCAGCCGCTCGACCCACAAAGGTAACCAGCAAAGAGATTATATCCAAAGATAGAAACTGTTTTCGGAATGGTTATACTTTAATTAATTATTGCACAAATGGAAATAGAAAGGGGTTTTGTGTGCAAAGCAGAGCCTTTTGTTTGCTTCCTGTGTAAATAATTGAAATAGGAACGAAGTTTAATGGGAAAAGTAGAACGTAGTTGCTTAATTAGTTACTGTATAATACAATTTAAGAAAAGGACTGTTATTACCCAAAAATAAATGTAATTTTTTAAAGAAACCTTTAGGAATGTGTGTAGAATTAAACAATTTAAGCTAAGTAAATGGGTAACTAAACTGTTAACTGATAGAGACTAAAGATTTAATAATTCAAATAAATCTTTAATCGTTTATTATTATCTACAAAAAGCTCCTTTAATTCAGTAGGTCTGACAGTTAATTGTGGCTTATCCCAGGGCCTAGGAAGATATCCTGAAATTGCCAACAATGAAGTCCTTCCTTGTGGCATCCCTTGCCGTAAATTCATACCAAATCTCCCTTGATGAGAGCTGCTGGCACACATGCTGCATAGTTGGCAGCATTGACCGCCACTGAGCCTGGCCATCACCATGACTATCGCCATCATCATTATCGTTATCCGCATCGCAGCGAGAATGCATCATCTGGATGCATTCCTCGACTGCGTTTGCAACTGCATTTTGGCGGTTGTCGTTGAATTTGCGGTCCGTTGATATGCGCGTAATAACGCAATAAATACAAATTAAACATGCTTGAGTGCAATTATGCAAATTAATGGAGTTTATAGGCCGCGACACGGATCCCTGACGCCGCGGCCCGTAGCCCGTAGCCCATAGACCGGGGTCCGTGGTCCGTGGCCCCTAACGGATTACGGAGCGATTGCCGGGCACTAATCTCTTGTAATGAACGCAAATATGTAGAACACGGCGATAATCGCTCATGTTCACATTCAACAATAAAGTGCTTACGAGTGTAACCCATGACATCCTGACACAGACACAGGATCGCTAATCGCAGTGTCCTCTGCCGACGTCGCCGTAAATACAATGTTCCGCTGTCACGTTGAATTTAACGTTTATCCGTAAACATTTTCGATTTAGTTGCTTTTTATATATCTATTTTTTTTTTGGGCGGCGACTAAACAAATACTCGCGCAAGTCGCAAGTTTTATGTCCATGTCCTGCGTCAGCGGCAGCTGTTGGTGCCTGGCTCCTTGGGACAGGCGATTTCTTCTTAAATTTCTATAATTGCTTGTGATTTGTTGGCCACGAACGTGCCGGGCAACTGCAATTTGTTCGCACACAAGCACATATAAGCGGGGAATGCCTTATAGCAGGTACAGTCCAGGTCAAAATAATAAAAAGAATTCATGAAATATATTTTACTGGGTGCCAGTATATTATTTTTGATATTTTACATGCTATATAGTTCAAGCTTTCTATTTTTGATTATTTATGAAATTATTTTGAAACAAATACCGAAAACCTACAAGAAAATAATATTTTCTATGTCTTGTAAAAAGTTTTTTATAGCCAAAAAATATACATTATTTCCCTCTTATATTCATTAACTATCTCTTAATTATTGAATATTCTAAATTTAAGACTTTAAAGATAAATCCTATTAACTTCACCCAAACTGTGGCTTTGCCTGCCCCACCTATAAACACACATTTGTCTTCCCCTATATAGATTTTGCTATATATTTTTATTTGTCTCACGCTTTCAATAATTGCCAGTATTACACGTGGCCCTAATAAATTAGTCTTGGACTTGGTCCTGGCTAGGGTCCTTCTGCTGCTTTGTTGGCTTATAACTAAACGAAAACAAGCGACAAACTTGCCAAAATGTTTGTGCTGTTTCGTCGCTTCACTCGTTGCGTTTCCCTCTCAATATCGCATGACATTGTGTGTTGGCTTTAATTACGATTTTTACAGATATTTGCATAAAGCATTTACCATGCATCCTGGCAGCTGGGTCCCGCGGCAAATTTTGAAGCCACATTAAAACTCAACCGCGATGCCTAAAATTATGCCATGTCGAAATGCAAAATGATGCCACATCAATATGCAAGCCAATGCCGCCGCTCAATCACATTTAAAATTTGTGTATCTCCCTCTGAACGGAAAACAAAAATCCAAAATCAAACTGAAAATGAAAATGATGCGGAAATGGCCATATATAATGACTAAAATTCCCCTTCCCTGTGCCCGGTTCTTGTGGGCCTTCTCTTTTCCGGATATTGAACGGATTTGAGCTGCATATGTGACCGCGCGGAATGATTGAAGCCATTGTCAGAATATCGCAGGCGGAACATGGAAAACTTGTTACGGACATGGGAGGGGGATTTCCAATAAATGGCATTCCGAGCAAATAAACTTTTGCCTCTAACAACAGGCATAAAATCGTAATTGTCGAGTGATTCGATTTTGGAAGTACACTGGCGAAAATTTAATGATTCACACTGTTAGGCAGCTATTTTAAAAAATATTGAATAGAGAATTGTATTGCCTTTTGTTAGACCTCTTTTTAAGTGATTTTAAAAACGCATAACCATTAAATTCAAGAGAACTCAGTTAAGAAACACTCTTAAATAGAAATTCTTCCACTTTCCAAGGCTTGTTTCCCCCTCTGCACAATTGATAGTTCTTGAGCTAAGTTTATGCTACAGTTTAGCTAAATAGAACAATTCCCTTCGATGACTTATTCAGCCGTCATTTCGACATTCCGTCTGTAGTTGCGCTCTCAAGTGCTCTCCAGACAATGGCGGATTTTAAGAGGTTGCGCGCTTAATGGCACATTAACTCATCAAAGCAACCGCAATTCGCCCGCCGGGGGAAAGTCAGTCACCCCCCCCAGTTTGTGATTTTCCCCCAGACTTCACACTACGGCTTTCCCCCACCCAGAACATCATACAACATTTTAACAGCTGTCAGTTTTATGGCGCGTGACTTTTACGACAGCCAGCGGAGAAGGTAGCAAGGGGCAGGATATAGGGGAGATATATAGCTGCGGGCGAATTTCGGAAATCGGTTTTAATTGCCAACTAGAACAACAACGCGAATAGCAATAACAATCAGCAAGTACGCCAAAAAGTGCGCTACAATTTTTGGCAACAAACACGCATAAAACTCGAGTAAAAATAGTTTTATTTTAATGTGGAAAAAACAACGACCATTCAACAATTCAGCAATTCCGTAGCTATATTGATGTTGGCTTGTGTAAACGTTTGAGTGCTGCATTTTATTACATTTTACACACTAACTTTGTGACGCGGACAAAAACAAAACTCATTTTAATATGCAGCCCCAGGGCGGGAGGGTTGATTGGTTCCTGCGATACGCATTAAATGCGTGAAGCGATTTTCGAAAATGTTTTCCACCGAAAGTTGGTTCGTCGTGCAACTGAAAACTGGTTGAAAACTGAAAACTTTTTAAATGCATTTGCCTTTGCATTTATTTTGCAATCAGGAGAGGAGGTCCACGCAGCCGACGACGACATGCGAGCGAGAATAATAAAAGTTTCTTAACAATTTTCACAGCGCGCGGCGGTAAGAACAAAAACGGATTTTTGCCCTCAAAAAGGAAAGGATATCTTAGGGGGCATGTAGCTTAACTTACCTTGTTTGTTAAAAATATCAACAAAATTAAATACTCAGCAGATCAAGGCATAATTTTATTTACAAATAATTTCTCATAGTTAAGACTTATTACTGAAGTAGTTTATAATATTCTCTAACTTAGTTAAAGCAACTCGCTTGGTAGAGTATTTTAATTTCCTTTACCTCACCTTTCTACCTACATAGCACGGCATGTTCTTCGGGCTGTTACTCCTGCTTTCGCCTGCTTTTCTGCACAAACTTTAATATTATTATCAATTTTCGCACAAGCTGCAGAAAATTGCATGCAATTTCCACGGCGGCCGGCGCCAGATCCGCTTTTCCACCTTTTCCCACCGCCAAACAAAATGTGCAGAGTATCGCAACACATTTGGTGGACGGCATAAGTTATGGCTCGACCGCAGGTAATTAAATACCATGTGAGAGAGGTCCTTGCTGGTCCTGGCCGACTGCCCCCTTGGCACTTTCAAAATTCGCTTAGCTTTCGTTTAACTGCCGTTGAATCGCATCCTGTTAATGAGCAACTAGACGTTGCTGTGTTTTGTTTCGGCTTCTGCGGTTAACAAGCGCCTTGTTTTGTTTGTTGTTTGCCGGTAATTACAAATTCATGAAACACTATCATTAATTCAGCAGAGTTCAACAGAGGCGCCGCAGGATGTTTAAGGAGAAACAGATCTTAAGGTTACTCGATTTTATATTAGTTTTAAGAAGGTTTTAGGTTTACCTTTTTAAATTATCTTTTATTAAATCATTCTCTTCCATTTCAAAATACAAATTCAATTGACCCTCACTCCCAGTAATTTATACAATTTTTATTATCTTTATTTTCTAAATTTACAGCTCAGTTTTCTATGGTGTTTGAGTTTATTGCTTACCACTTTGTCAATTTGTATTTCCAATACATTTGGCCTTAGTTGGATGCCATTCCCGGGCAGAAAGAGAATAAACTGCACCCAAGGAATGCTCCACAATGAACTGCAGAAAAGGGTTTGGAAATCCAATTCGAACCTTGTTGCGCACTAAATTTTCAAGTGTCAAACTAATGGCCTAAGAAATACTTTATAGCTAAAATTTTAAACAATATAGATGCGGGGGGGGAGCGATGGGGGCGAGGCACAATTCAATAAAATATCCATTGTCCTGGCGCAGCTCCTCCTCGTCTTTTGTGCAACTCCTGCGTGTGTACATATATACAGCTGTATCTGTATCTGTAACTATATCTGTATGTGCACGCATCATTCATCCGGCGGCCATATTGAGGCAACATATCCGGCGACAGGATGCCAAGACAAGAAAATTTCATGCTATGCTTTGTACGTTTCCGCCTCGTTCCTGCCCTGCCCAGCCTCAACCCCATTTTGGACCCTTCTGCCTGCGCGCAGGATTCTTGTTGTTGACTGCCAGTGCTTATATTTTATTTCATGCCAACAGCACTGTTTAATTACACACAAAAGACAACACACACACACACACACACGGAGAGGTAGAGATAGAGAGAGAGAGAGCGACAGCGGTGCATGTTAGCCTGCCACACGGACACAGATATCCTTCTTTCTTTATCCTTGTGCCCGCACTCCCTATCAGGTAATGGCTGCCCTTGCTCGCATGCAATTTATATTTTCTGCTCTCACTGCCGCTCCTCCTGAGCCTCGATTTGGAGTCCGGGTCCTGGCCAATGTCCTGGCTGTGCCTTCAGTCCCCCCAACCCTCTGCAGTGCAATTAAGTTCGACTGCAAGACAAAAGGCATGTTGTTTGATATCTAGCCAGTGTTGCTCCTACCTCCCGGAGTCCTCTTTCAACTAATTTCTCAATTGTTATTTTTATGAGAAGCATTTTCACAGCATTACAGAAATAATCCTGATGCCAAAATATCACAAAAATGTCCTGAACAAAGATAATAACTGATTAGGAATCGACGTGACAGATGCACCTGGGAAAAATCTTAAAAAATATATGCTTCACAAAGAATTTTCTATGAGAAAAGGGTTTTTAGTTTTAAGTCAGTTATATACAAAAACTTAACTTTTAAATACAGTTTTTCTTGATGTGAAAGGCAGTTTTTTAATACATTTTATGAGTGTTTAATCCCAGCTTCTGTTCTGGGTTTTTTCATAATAAATTGAATTTCTAAGAGATTAAAAACCACTGAGCTCTTGTGTGCGATTAAACGATGAGTTCGGCGATGGGCAACAATTACTAATTGCTATTTGTGGAGTGGTCGATGAACTCTGAAAGGCTCATATCGGTTCTGCCCCGTCACTGCTTATGTGCACATTAATAATTGTGCCATTATTAATAGTGTTTTAATGCTCGTTGTTTTTTTTTTATTTAGCGCCCTTCGGGGAAATTATTTATCCGATTCTTAACAATTGCATCATAAATTTCATTAAAGAAAGAACTCTTTGCCGTACAATTTATCATCTGGTAATTGATAATGCCAGCGCCTAGGACTATGCCGCGGCATGTTGATTAATTATCGCAATGACAACGGCAATGGCTGAAGGGAAAAACAACAGCAGCAGCAGCAGCAGCAGCAACAAAAAGCGATAGCAACAATGCAAAGTTATCGCTGCAAAAATATTTTTCAAAATTTCAACGCCGAGCGCATGATTTATGTTGGAATCCTTGGCCTCCTCTCCCGGCCGAGAGGCCGAAGGACGAGGCAATGGCCTGGATGTGGATGTGGGCTAAAAGCATTGAAAGGTCTCTGTGCCGCAGTGTTTTTGCTCTTTGATTCCTTCACTGTTGCTGTTTGTTTAATTAAAAACGCAAAACTTTTGCGGTTCGCAGCCAAATTAAATTATGTTCAATTTAACTCTATGGTTCCGCTCCGCTTTTCTCTTCTGCTCTCTGGCGCTGGCTTTTCCTGGCGGAAAAACCTCGCAATAAGTAAGTATTGAGAGTGTGACCCCAACCTGAATTTGGAAAGTTTTCAATTTCCGAATTACGTGGGGGGCGAAAAAGAAAGTGCCATCATCAAATGTGTCGAAGGCGAAACAATGGCGCAAATTGTACACAGAAAGCCGAACTTGGCTTTCGGTTTTATGGTCTCAGTTTTGTTGACAACGCGGCGTATGCGCAATTTGTGACAAGTTGCCCTTTGTAGGAACTTTCTTTCTTGTGACATTGTTTCAAGGTTCCACAAAAGCCAAGATGAGAACTTGGCCAACATTCTGCTTGAAGTGTTTGTTAAAAAGTTGCCTTCTTCGGGCCTGCCCAGGACAGCGGTTTTCGAGCCACGCTTTAAGTGGCCCAGCTATTTGATGGAAATGATTGACAGCCGCCCATGCCGGAATGAGGAGGCCCAAGTTTGCGGCCAACTACAGCAGCAGCCTCAGTTGGTTAGTGCCGACGACCAAGTTAACTTGGCCGAAACAAAGTGCAAAAGTCAGGCGAAAGTTTCGGCTTTCGGCTAAGCTGCAGGTAGCTGAGCAGAACTCCAACATTCAACCACCCACCTTCTCAGCATTCACAATCAGGCAGCTGCAACAGTCAACTAATTCCCAGAAATGTTTTGCAAAGGTTTTCCATTCAACTTGATTGATAATGTCATGGAAATATGCCATGCCAGAGCTCAAAGAGGGAGGAGGAATCAGGGGAATTTAATTATTGTAAAACAAATTGAGGTTAGCAAGTATTTTAAAGGTTGTATAAATAACTTCCATTCCCATATATCTTCACAAAAATATATCCCGCTTTTAAAACATAGAACATTATCAACAGCAATTCGGTAAATTTATCATAGTTCAATATACAAAACCAAATATTTAATTTATAACCAATAAAGCGCCTTTTGCCAGGTCATGACACTAATAACTCATTTCGCTATGGCACTCTAACAACACTTGACTCAACTCAGCTCAGCTCGGATTGTAGTTAAATTTTTGTTAACTGATTTGTTGGCCACTCGAAACTACCGCAAAAATGGCCGCCACTCAGGTGTAATTGCACACAAATAGCTAATAATGTTCTGCCAACTCCCCATGACTGCAACAATTGCCAGGCAATTGAAAAATAGCAAAAAATTGAGCAGTCATCGGTTGCCGGACGGGCAAACTTACATGGCAAGGCAACCGTTTATTTATAAATCATTTTATTGTCGGATTTATATATATATATATATATTCGCAGTCGGTCGACCACCGTCGGGCGTCGGAGTTTCTATGCCAATAAGCAGCTTACCGGAAGTTGTAATGCTGTAAATTTAGATTTCCGGCCGCAAGTGCAGCACCATTGGCTTGGCAACATTTGCAGCCCTCTGGCAAACTCAACAAAAAAACACAAAAAGCCAAGCCAAGCCGAAAAAAAGAGCAGAAAACTTTTGCCACAATTTCATTGAATGCCGGCCACTCCCCCGTTTAGAGCCATTTTTCGTCTAAGGTATAAGCAAAAAGTTACCGGCTTTCGCCAGCTTTAGATTTCCCTCCCCCCAAAAAACCAGTCTACAAAAAAACCGCAACTCAAGCGAAACCTGCGACCAATTTGCAAGCCAGAAATATTTTTGAAAAAAAAGAAACTATTAAATAGAGGAAAAAGGCAGAGCCAAAACACCGTCTGGGTAATTGACCGAGACTGGAGCTGATTGTCCAGTCTGGAGTTACTGTCGTCATCTGTCCATTAATCACGTCCTAATGTCGGGCCACACGAGTCTGTCAGAGCACACTAATGATCTGTGCTTTACACATGTACCCATGCCTGGCCTATAGATGAACCATCTCGGATGTCCTCTCTACTCCTTTCTTGTGCAATGCAGACAAAGAAAATTCATAGATTTCGATCATATAAACTACCAGCCATCATAATAACAATAAGAAATATAATATAAGGCTTGCTTGCATATGAAACAAAATGCTTTACAAGAGTTTAGAGTTTCGGTAGCTGTTTAATTAATTATTTGCTAATAACAAGTATACAAAATGCCAAAAACAAAAATATGTTAACCAATATAGCAGCTTTTGAAATGTCTAACGAAAGTGGGTCTTAAGACATAAGAGACATAAAAAATAACCATCAAAAGAAGGCAAAATCCTATATTTATTGTACATAAAACTACTTAGCACCTCGTCATAATTTAATAACATTTTCTTTCAGTGTGGTCAACGTCTACTGGCCTCCAGTGTTCCACTTAGCCAACGTGTCTCATCTTTCTCTCTTTGGTTGCCTCGGCTAGCCGTGTTGCTGCTACTGCTGCTGCTGCAACGTTTTTTATCGATAAAGTGCAATCAATTTTTACAAATGGGATTATTTTCTCGGCTCCTCTGGCTGTGCTCTGCCTTTGCCAAACGAATGAAGCGAACGAACGAATTGTAATTTGTTTTCCCCATGCATTTGTTATTGTTCTCCGACTGTGTTTCCCGGGCACTCTCTGTCGCAGGAGTCTTAGTGAAGTCGCCGCATTATCTTACGGCTATATCTAGTGCTACATATGTACCCCGCAGTGCCCCAGTCCCCCTCCATTCGGCGCTCCACTGCCATTTCCACTGCGGAAAAGTCAGGTGGAAGGCGATGCTCCTCCACACGATGGCAATGCAAAGCAGCTTTCGATAGAGATTTATGCTTGTTGGTAGTTTTGCTCATAAAAATGCATTTTTATTGCTCTGACTGCGCTGCCTTTTGGCTTTTCGCTCCCCTCGGTTTTCCTGTCCCTGTCCGGGTCTCTCCATCTTTTTTCGTGGTTTTGGCTTTTGAATATTGAGTTAGGTTTTCGGGTTGCCGCGCCAAAAGGTATGCAGCAGTTTCGGTTTGCTTTGTGTGGGTCGCTTTGTCGCCGCCATCGCCTCGTAAAAACTGTAATCAGGCAAAATAAATAGCGCCATAAAATAAGTTTCTATCTTTTATTGCCAACGAAGAAACGAATCCGAAACCGAACGAAACGCAAACGGAACGGCAAATAAAAATAACTTACTTAACTTTTATTCCGCCTCTCATACAATTTGTGCCTAATGGCAATGCAATGTTAATGGATTTTTAATACTTCTTCTTGCTGGAGGTAATTTTATTTAATTGTTTTTCCCGGATTTCTGGCCATAAATTCTTTTTTTTCTCGGGGCGTTGCGCAGATTCCAAATGAGTTATACGACCGTATTAAGGGTGGACATTAAATCGGCGAGAAAATTAATACCGTAATACATTTTTATCGATTAGGGCTGGAAATCTTTGAATTATCAACAGATTTATATTAGTTAGATATTGATGTATCTTCTTTAGCAAAATTAATTGAATAGAAATAGAATTAAATATTATTTATATGATCAAATATACAATCTATATCGAGTTTATCGAAAAATTGTTTGTTTTCAATCGAAATATCGCAGATTTTAGTTTTATGTATTGCTTTAAATACATATTTGATATTCTTTTTAATACTACCAAATAAATATTTATTTAAAAAGCCAAAGATTAAATTATTCCCCAATACATTACACTTAAAGCTGGCTTAAAGCTCATCTTAAATCCTGCCTGGCATCTCTTTCAGCTGCTGAATCAGCGTGCCATCTAAATAATAGCTAAAAATCAATTGATATCTATTTTACTAATGCCACTGCAGTTGCGGCTAAATTGCATTTATGGCTTTGCGCTTTTATTTAATTTTGCACATGCAATTTGCCAACTCCCGCCCTTCCTCGACGAGCTGCTCCGGCTGCTTCTTGACTGCTCCTCATCCTTTTTCCTCCAGCTCTACCTACGCACGGCGCGTTCTCACAGATCCGCAGCTGAAACGGCGAACCGTTCTGAAAGAGAAATCCTTTCATACACTTTTCTATACAAAACCGCCGCGCGCTGCACAAATGAAGCAACATTTTCTCTCAAGAAAATGCGATTTGTGCGCTTTTGAATGCAAGCGACGTACTGGCCACGCCCCCCATCTGCCAGCTATCCAGCGCCTAGCTCCCACTTCCCAATTTTCCGCCCCCACTGGGATGCTTATCCTTTGATGATGGAAACTGCTCTGGCAAGCGAAAAACTTTGGAAGCTGGAAGACGGCTAATAAAGAGGCGGGGGTCCACGCCCCCTTGGCACGTGGGTGCGTGTGTGAGTGCCTGCTGACCGAGCACAATTGATATGTTTTAAATTTCGGTTTACAATGTTAATCCAAGCTGGGAAAAATTTGAGGTTTTTACCAATGAAAATTAAGAAAATTCGTAGGAATTTATTTAAAATGGTTCTTTACTCATAAAAACTCAAATAAGTAATTATTATAGAGGACCTACCTCTCCAAAATTTAAGATTTTGTATATACTTTTCAACCTGAAACCTCTTTAAAATTATTACAAAATAAAGGAAATTTAAGTTTTTCCGCATTATATGCACATGAAAATAAGCTCTTTGAGGCATTTACCATTTTCGCACATGTTTTTCTGGTGCTGGGCATAAAGTTTTACAAGTTTAATTATGCAGACAGAGCAGCTCAATGCCGACAATGAAGTCTGGGTCCTGCTCTTCGGTTCCCACGTAGATGGATGGCCAATTAAAAATGTTAAGTTTTCACGCATATTCTCCAGAGTCCGGACATATCAAGGCTGCTACTGGGGACCACAAAGAAAGCAATCCGCGGCGATACTCAAAATGAATTTTTTGTAATTTATGAAATGCGTTAATTGCATGCAGGAAAGACAAAGGCAGGAGCCTTCTCATTAACTGCACAAACCGTGGGCAAATTAAAGCCGCTCAGCTCAGCCCATTGTCCTTGTCACACCCTCCCTGGCCGTTTTCATGTCCTGTGATCCCGCCCCCCACCTGCACATACAATTAAAAAAGTCAACACCTTGAATTGAACCCAGGCACACGCTCTCGCACAGCTAGGTAATGGCTTGAGGCCGGTGGCTAGGTGAAATCCCTCCGAAGAAACAAAAAAGTTTAACGCTGTGAAAATTTTCACAGTAATTAGCAAAGTTTGTGAGCCCAAAAAAACAAAGGGCATCCGGTTTTTTTGTAGGCTCGTGTCAGGCACTGGGGTCTGATGAACGCAGCAGCCCACGTGGACCCCAAAGTAAATGATATGCTGAAAATAGTGAGCAGGGATTAGGGATGGTAGAAGGTATAAATAAAATTTTGTTATAACAAATAAGCTTATTTATTATTATTTAAAAATAATGTGAGGCTAGGAAGTTCAGTGATAAGGTGGTTTTAGCTAAACAAAACGTGCTCGATTACTTTTCGATACTATAATCCTATGATAAATATCGATTAATAAATATTTACAATTTATTTAGTTTGAATAATATCCATCAGATATTCTTGAAATATTTAATAAATATTTGTAATATTGTTTGATATTCTTTATTAAGACTTATAGAGGTATTAAATATAAAAACCTATAGTTTTCGATAACCAACATTTCGATTTTTTTCTAATCGAGGCTTTAATCAAAATAATTTTCTAACTTATTTTCCCAACCAACATCACTAGTTCCTACAAACCTACAGCAGTTCGGGCTTAATCCAATTTATTTCAAAGAACTTTGTGTGGAGAATAATTTGCATAACTTTGATATGAGCAGCCCATGTGTTTTTCGCTTTTCGGCTTCTGTTTCGGGAGGGGCAATGAATGTGTTTGGTGTGTGGGTGTGTGTTGGTGATAATCACATCCATTTCAGGACTTGAACAATATTTTCAAGAGCCACTCAGTCAAACTCAGAAACGAATCCATTTATTGCCATGGCTTTCTGGCAAGTATTACTCATTCAGTGAGGCGACACCTCTGGCCATATTTCAATTATACGAGTTTAAGGCACACCGTTTCGCTTCACAGCTTTCAACTTTCGAAATGAATAAATTGCTGCGCAACAAAAGCGGCTAGAAAGTGCTCAAATGTATGCAATAAAATTCATTTATTTACGCCTACGAAGCAACCAAAAAAAAACTGCCACAAAATATAACAAATTAGCATTGAAATGGATACAAACCAAAAGCGAAATGGCAACGAATTTTTCATAAAATTGGCAGGTTTTTATCGCTTAAGCTTGAGTTGAGTTGAGGACACGCGTCAGTTCGCAGGATCTGAAGCTGGAAGCTGGACCATACCGCCCTGGGTAAACATCACAAATCAGAGGGAATGTTTATGCATGAAGCCAGGTCCACAGAACGGCAGGAGAAAATTTCATAAAAATTAAATTGTGCATTCGTGCAGATTTGTACGCTGGAATTATGACACAATATGCGACAGTAATAAATGTTGAGGCAGACAAAGGGCAGGTTTTTCACTTGCTTTAGTGGCTGGAATGGGATTGTTGCACTCAGAGAAAGTATCCATCATCTAGAAATTAGTAGCGATGAAAATAAACTAAATATTTTGTAAATATATTGTTTTAATAGAAGAATTCTTCACAGAAATTATTATTTGCACTTTTCTGCGAAGTAAGCTCCCATCTCTTCAGCTAAAGCTTACATTTTCACAGCTCAAAAAATACGTAATCCCAATTTAAAGTTAATTTTCTTACAGTGCACTGTAACATGGGATTGTTAGTGGGGGATCTGCGTTTCCATGGCAAGCCAAAAACCAACTCGGGCAAAACAATTTTCACACGTGCAAGCTGCAAAAGGTGCAGACAAGCTCATAAATTGCCACAGCCATGATGACGATGCCTCCGCCGCCGCCGCTGATGATGATGATGATGATGAAGGGGTTGGGATTTGGGAGCTGGGAGCTGGAAGCAGGAAGTCTGACTTAGGGCGGGTCACATTTAAATCCTTAAAGAGCCGACATGCCACACCACAAACAAAGTCGTCGGTCTGCCCCTCCGATGTCTGTTTTGCGGATTCTCCTGCTCAAATGCAAATGATCAAAATAATTACATGAAGCGCACTTTTTTCGCTCCTCTCCCTTCGCACAAAAGCACAAGCGAGCGCGGTTGTAACTTCAAAATGATGAAAATGAGTTTTCTTTACAAACAAAATTAAAAGTAAAAGGAAGACCGACGAGCAGAGCAGAGCAGAGCAGCTCGGAGAAAATTGCACACCAAATTCAACGATGTGCAAAGTTATTTTTCACAAGTGCTTTGCAGCCCTCGTCCATGTCGCCTGCATGTGGATATGGTTGCAAGGATGAGCATGTGGCCATGTGGTTCTGTGGATTTCCGTTAACTTATGGTTAGCAGGGTCTGGCTGTGCATGTTGGCCCCTCCGCCCCATCCTTGCCGGGGCATATTCCTATTTTTATGCTGTGCAAATGACAGCAATTTTTCATAGGGCAAAGCGCTTGCAAAACTCCCACCGCACCCCCCGTGCCAAGGATCTCACTCGTTTTTGTTGTCCTTGCGAGGTGCCAAGTGACAATAATTTTGTCTTTCCCTCTCTCGGTAGAGAGGCGGCAATCCTCTGACGGGCTTTTGTTTCGCTGTCACTGCCTAATTGCCAAGATTTTGCGCTGCTTGATAGACCGAAAGAACCGCAGAACCCCAAAAGGCTCTTCAATCCCCACACAAAAACATTACATTTCGAGTTTAAGAGCAAACCTCGAGCGCAGCTGCCTCAGTTTATTACACATACGCAGTGTGGTGCAGCGAAAAAGTATTTAAATGGAGTGCAGTGTAATCTGTAATCGTAAATTGGATTCATTTGCATGCAGAGGAAGTAATGAAGAAAAATAGTTCACTTTTGAATATTATTATAATTTTAATACAACTTAAATAGTAATTTACAGAAAAATTTAGATTTATTGCTGCGTATTTTGTAAATTTCAAAAGTCTTAATATCTTTATCGATTTTATCTAATAAAAGGAGCAATTAAAATGTTAGTCTTTCTTGTTTAATGTATAATTTCTATAAAATTTATAAAGTATTTGTAAGGGAAGAAATATTTATTTAAATTTTAATTTTAGTACCAAAACAGCCAATACGAAATACCCAATAAATTTCAGTGCAACCCAAGAAACTTTGACTTCTGAACTTTGCACGCATTAAAAGTCATTTATAATCCCTGGAAACGATTATTGAGCTGCTTGGGTTTATGGCCACCAATTAATTCCAAAAAAAGACGCTATTTATCCCTATAAAGGGTACATTATTGTACTGTGCCATAGATCGTTGAACCCCAAACTAAATGCAGCTGGCATTAAATTAAAGCAACAACTTGTGCAATATTTTTATGGCAATCATCAAGTTCAGACGCCAAACAAGTCGAACGCTTAAATCGTTTGCTCCGCAGCAGCTCGCCGGCAAGGACAACTACTCATAACTGTTTGGCTTGCTGTGAAAATATCAATAAAGAAAACTAATGAAGTGCGCGCTGCCTTAAGTGGCTTATTGTCACTCTGACACCCCCACACACACACGCACATGCAGGGAGTCCTCCTGACTCGTCTAAGGAATCGTCTCTCGTTCCTAGTCCCTCTCGGAGTGTGTGTGTGTGTGCATATAATGCCAAAGGGCAGGAGGACGAGAGCTCAAGGCGTCCGTGTGTGAGTCTGCGTCGCGTCTCATCATAAAATCCGCACTTATTACTCCTTTTATGCAACTAAATATGTACTCCCAAGTAAATAGCCTCAAGGGTGTGAGCGTGTGTGTGTTTATTTACTTTTAGTTAAGTGGACACTGTCGCTGGCTTTTTATTTGGAACTGGGCACACTCGAGAAAAAGTGGGACCAAGTGCTCAAAATCATCAGAGCTGTGGAACTTGTGGAAGTATACTACTTTTCATAGAATTTTAAGTAAAAGGGGATATTTACAATTTAAATAATTCATAATTTAGATGTCCTATGCTTTCGATTCTTGGAGAATCTAGAAGCTGGGCAGATTTTAAAAAGAGTGTGACCATGCTCTGATAATATTCAGAACAAGCTAAAGTTTATAATAACTTTAAATTAGATTCCATTAAGAACTAAATAATATAAATATAATAAATTCCTTTAAAGTAAGTTTATCTCAGGAAAATAATTATTCTTCTGCTTCAAAATATGCAATTTTAAAATTTAACAAAAATCTACCATAATTGTTTTCCGTGACCCTGCGCTCTTGTGCTTTTCTGCTGTTTATTTTCGGCTATTAGCAGCCAAGGAAGACCCTCCTAGGGTCAAGTGGTCGCTGTCCTCCGGCTCTTGTCTCCCAGCTAGCCACACAAGGACTCACATAGTATATTGGCCGGTCAAGTGCTGGCAAAATATTTACGCAACGTCATTGAGTGAGTAAATGCAATTCATGGCACTCATAAATTGCAAATCGTGGAGAGAACAAAAAAGAACAACAAATAATTAAGCAGCGCCACCGGGGACACTATGATGCTATAAGACAACAGTCTATGATAAAAGAAAAGCTCTTTTCTGCAGTGGGAAAAGCTCAACATGATTCTTAACATAGCTTTTCCGCGCACAGCCAAGTTCCATTAGTCGTTGTCTAAGAAAACTTGATTTTTCCGGCCACCAAAGTGGACTGCAGATGGCGCTGCTTGGTTAAGACCAAAATCTGATCTCTTCATGAGTTTAAAACCCGGATTATGGCCAAATGACTTCCTCATTTACCATCATTACATGGCCATCAGCACTTCCTGCACGCTCTGGACCCATTAAAAGAAACCTCTTTGGCAGTTATTACGCTTAATTTGAAAACATTTAATTACCATTAATTATATTTTTGTATAATTACATTTTCTGTTTTATTGTTACATTTATATGTATGTATGTATGCTCGCGCAGTGCACATCATCATGCATTATGCTTAGTAAAATCACTCAAATGTTTCATTAAAAATTGATGCCATCATTTTTGTAGAGAGGAGAGAGTACGACGTGATGTCTGGGGAAGGTTTTGTTTTAATACGTTTCGCTTTTTGCAGTATCTGTTTCCGTTGCTATTGTTACAATTAGTGTAATGGGCAGTTTATTTGTTGGATTTTTGCATACCTTCCCCATAGCGTTTTTTAATTAAAATTATGAACTCGCTTAGTTGGCATTAAATAACAAATAAAATAAATTCTACATGCGATTTATATAAAAAAGTTACACATTCCTTTTTTTCATTTCTGTATTCTGTTTCGTTTTTTCCGCTCTTCCTCCGGGTGTATACACTTAGCAAAAATATGCATTACAAACTATTAGCAGAAGTAGGAGTAGGCGTGGTGTACACATTTAAAACCTAAGAATATCATTCGCACTCTGGCTTTGAGAGAGAGAGAGAGGCGGGGAGCATTAGCGATCCGTGCAAAAAGTATTCACTTCTTAGTATCTAAACTGTCCCTTCTTGCCCCTCTCGTTGTGGTAGACCCTCAGGGGTGAGTAGCTGCCGTTGCCGTTGCCATTCAGCGACGCTCCAGCACCATTTCCGGCGCCCTGGCCATTGCCGGCCCCGTTTCCGGTTCCTGTGCCCGTGCCACTGCCTGCGCCAAAGTTCTGCGAAGCGGAACCGGAAATCAACTCCTCGGAGTGCTGCGGCTTGGCAGTGCAACGAGGCGCCAAGATCAGGTGGTAAATCCCGAAGTAAACCAGAGCCACAATGAGGGCCACAATGGCCAGAAATTGGTAGCAGCAGGACCAGTACTTAAGGTCGGGTTCCTTCTCGTCCCGGGCCAAGCCAATCAGAGCGCCAAAGCCCTTGCCTGTAACAGAAAAACCAAGAAAGTTAGTTTATATAATTAATAAACCATTTAACAAGTACTCTTACCCAATCCAAAGAAGGCCAACACTGCGATGGCCTGTCCAGTGGCTGTGAGCTTCCTGGGCATGGCATGGCGCATGTACAGGATAATGGTGATCCAAAGCAAACCAATAACTGCAGGCTCAATCACCTCCATGACCACGGTCAGCCACTGGCAATCCACATCACTCAAAGCCGAAAATCGAATGACAAAGATGGCCAGGCCGGCGATGAAGATGTTCGAGTGTCCACAGTACTCAATGAACTTGTCCACATTGAAGAACAGAACCAGAATAAGAATCAGACCCGAATAGCATACGGCATTGGCATCGGTGAAGGTCCACCACAGGTAGCTGTGGATGCTGCTCCAGAAGGTTCCAAATAAGATGGAAATCAAAGTCAGGATACAGATCTCGGGGCTGTAGCGACGAATGGCGGACATGGGCACCACCAACATGCCGGTCTTCGTGTGCCACCACCACTCCGGCGGACTCAGTGGCATCTGCGAGGCGCACAGCAAGACAATGGCTCCCAGCACAAAGCACACAATAAAGATGATCAAAGCGGCTAGGGCGGCATCGTGGTTGGGATCATTCTGGAAGAAGAACAGATCCAGCGGCGAGAAGAGCACCACATAGCCAATGGCACCCCACACATACTGGCGGCACACCTCGCCCCTGCCCTCGGAGGTCTCACGCACGGCAATGACGATGGCGGTGTTCAGGAGCGTGAGGGCAGCCATGGGAAAGATATCGCCCAGCAGGCGGATGGTGGTATAGCCCACAAGGGTTTCCTGGATACTGCCAGTGGTCTGTGGGGATCAGGGGAAATATAATTAATACTCCCTCCATTGAGAAGTCGAAGAATTGATACCCACATTGGTACATTCACTGTCCGAGAGCACGCTCTGCTTGTGGTAGGGATTCACCACCTGGCACTCGATCATGGGCTTGCAGTTGTCACTGTTGTCCTTGACCTTCTTCAAGTCCTTCATGTACTTGGCCTGTTCGGCGGGTATGTGGCACTGGAAGCCCTCTGGAAGAATACGATTTTAAGGTTAACATCCAAACAAATAATTCCCTACAAGATCCCAAACTTACCCAACGGATACTGGCACCAGGCATCATAGTCGTCATCCTTCTTCTCCTGGCTAATGGCCGAGCCCATGAGGGCGTCCATCACCACGCTGGTAGTGTCCTCGGTGTAAGCATGGCAGTGCTTCACTATGTCCTGGCCCTCCGGGTTCTTCTCGGTAAGGCACACATGCGGTGGCTGGACATACACCTTCTCGGGAGCGGTCTTCACCTGACGCACACTACGATGAGCCGTAGCCTCGGCGCTCAGGGCCTCCACGCCAGCACTGTCCGCCGGATCGGAGCTCTCCAAGTCCCTTCGCGTGCGCATACTCTCCGTAACGGCACGGGTGACCTCATCCTCGTAATCAAACTCCGAACTCTGCTCCGTCGAAGGAGGCAGAGTCGGCACTTCGTCCAGCCAGGCCACATACAGCGGCTCATACAGCTTCGGATTCTGGCAACTGTAGGTGCAGCGGGTCAGGTTGATGCTGCCCTCCTTCTGCTCCCAACTACTGCAGCTGGCATTCACGCCGCACTTCTCCTGGAACAGGAAGCCTCCACTCTCATCGCAGCCAAAGCTAACCAGAGGTTCGTGGGCTTCCGAGCGACTGACATCCGGAACGGCGAACAGAAAGGCGTAAATGAAGGCGGAGATCAGCAGGAAGACGGCCGTCAGCACACGCAGAGTGCGTCCAAAGGTGTTGGGGTTCCTGGCAGCCAGCCTATCCGCCCAGGGACCTGCAATCAGAGGACCCAAAATGGACACGAAAGGCGCCAAGATGGTGATGGTGCGGTATTCCGAGAAGTTGAGACCCAGCAGCAGAGGCTTGGTGGCATGGAGGACATGCAGGGCAGCCAGACCTGAAGAAAGATATTAAAAATTATTTATATTTCTATCTGCATCTTCCAGGTCTTATTATTATCTCAAAAACTCACCGCTGATGACGAAAAACACCACAAACTTGAGCGATATCAACGTCTTGTTGACACGCGGCTTGCGTTCAGCTATGAAACCCATTTTTCCTCTATAAACTATCTATTTAATCTCAGTAATTAAGCCACCTTTTCGGGTGGTTTCGTTCTCCTATGTGGGTTTCCTCTTCTATGTTTCGTTGGGACTCAGTTAAACATGTTAAGCTCGATGGGTTCTGCAAAGAGAAGAAGAAAAATAAAATGAATAAGAAATACTTAAATATGTAACATTAGAAACTTGAGATGAAAACCACAAAAGTCTACCTAGAACCGCAGTTACTGCTTACTCTACAAACCCTGGTTATAGCCATGATAACTATTTGTGTACCCTAAAAAAAACATTTTATATCAAACAGTGTTCTGCCCAATTTGTGGGGATATTAAAAACCAATCGAGCCATTTGATGCCGCCCGTGGATGGTAAACAATCCGAAAATTATTGGGGAGAGACCCCCACGTTATAGATATATAGATATAGCTAGATATATATACATATGGGTGACACAATGGGGTGTCAAAAATAAACAAGTGTCAATAGTCAATAGGCCACAGACGACATTCAGCGCGCTGCGGCGGGCAAAATACTCGCAACACAACAATAATTGAACACACACAGGCACAACAACAACAAACAATAGTGAAATATATATTGTGTCTGCCCTAGACATAAATTTAAATTAACTGTCGACGAAATTGTCAATGGCACATAGCTTTAATCGTCAGCGAACTATTATAAGATTTTATGATAAACAGGAGGAGATACACAGGGTGGGTTTTATGCTTGCTGTAGAAGCATATTGGACTTATGATAAGGTAATAAATATAAGTTATAATACATATTAAATAAATTCTGATATTTATTTAAATGTCCCAAGATTCCACGATAAGAAGGGTGTTTTGTATAGTTACTCTTAATCCAACCACTAGACAGGGCATTAAACCCACTCGACAAGTAAATTGCTTGATAATAACTAAACTGCATCTGTCGCGGAAGAAGCCCACTCTTCTCTCCTTCTTAAATGCAATTTGCAAGATGATACTTAAAGTGCAACGGAGAACTTATTCTGACAATGCAACTCGGAAGGGAAAACGAAAGTGCCAGACGGCATTCATATAAATTTTCCAGCTGCGGCAGAGAGAACTCAGACGGCAAGAAACAAAACAAGATTTTACTACAAGTAGTAGCCGAACCGGTTTACTACAAGATAGGCAAATTACATCACCCCGAGCGGAAAGCGAAACATTTGACTGACTCTCTGCCTGCGATCTGTGATCTACGCCCCCTAAAAAATATACAAAATAAAATAAACCAAAGAAGGCCAGCGAGGCATTTATCAGAAACATCTGCAAAATCTCAAGAAGAACCAGCACTTAATTGGACAAACTCGTAGCCCAAGGTTCGATTTACATGGGATTGATGTATATTTACTTATATACTGTTAAGCTCTTGGTGTTACACTGCCTTAGGGTCCCATCTATAATCCCCGGACGGCCTTGCCAAAGGTCAAGCTAAACGCAAACAAAAAATCATTAAGTAAACATTATCTCTGGGCAGACTAATGAATCATCCCGAAATGCTTTTCCAATCTGAATTATAAATAAAAAGCTAACACACGAAATGTGTACAGATTTTCTTGGGTTATCAGTTGAGGCCTTCAACAAATTGTTTCGATAATCAAAAATATATTAAATGTGGGCGCACAGAGAAAAATTGGAATGACATCTGATTGTATATATTCATACTGATATTTATATTTAAAATATATAAAAAATTACAAATAAAGATAAAGATCTTAAGAAAAGCTCAAAAAGAATATTACTTCTTGAAACCCAATTGTAATAGCAAACAAGGGAAAAGAGACTTAAAAAAAAGAAATAAAAATCCAAGGGATTATCTAAAGCACGTTCGCAATTCTCTTAATTATTTTAAACTATCCACAAATTAAATGTAAGACCTTCAGCAAGTTTTTTGTAAGCAACTCAGCTTCAACAAACCACAAACCCATAGAATTTCAATATTTTTCCGGTGTAATAAACTAAATTATTGCCTTATTATTGCCGGCTTATCTCAGCATTGGCATTAGGGACTCAGACTAGGCGGTACGTAAAAAGGTCAAACGGCTAAACAAAAGCCAACAAACTAGCAATGCATGACGTAAGCCGGCAAACAACAAATAATCAACAACAATACGAGAGCAGCTATAAAAAATGTCGTTGCTGTCGGTTTGAGACCGAAATTCAAATTAGTAACCAACCAGCAAAAAAAAAACAACGAAGCTTCAGTTTCAACTTAATGACAAAACGCCTCGCACGCACACCCTAAAAAAAAACAGAGAAGAAAAACTAAAACCCAATATATAAAACAAAACCATCCGAAACCCGGACCGGCAGTGATTGCCCCACATGGCCACTATGTATGACACAGTGCGCTTATTTATGACCTAAGGTAAACTTTGCCCGGCGCTAGCCCCAGAAAACACAATTTACAAAAAAAAATGGCCACCATTTTCGATTGCGTGTCCGGATATATACAAGGTACAGATCGGAGAAGTGAGAGGAGGAAGAACAGTCTGATGGAATTACTGGCGAAAACCCACGGGAGCCACTGGCATTTGACAATTAACTTGCTGTACAACGCATCAGTTCAGGCGACAAAAATCGAAGAAACTTATATGTTTATACCATGAAAACAAATAGGAATTCTATTTTAATTATTGGTAATCTCTATTAGCAAGGGATGCCCTTGACGTCCATCGATTCTAAGAAAATATTCCAAAACATTAACAAATTGTCTTTTCAAGTAGCTTTTTCTTTGTAAAATGTAAAAATATGAGGAACGTGTTTTTAAAATTATACAAAAAAATTATACAAATATACTTCTCACTTTAGCTGTTTCTTATATGGTTAGTGTCATTATCTTTGCCCGATTTACTGACCAACCTCAACAATTATAAATCTGCAGTTAGGTCTCGTTAAAAATTCGATGGCAACGCATGCTGACTCCTTGTAAAGTCTGTTCGTCATTAAATTAAATTCTAAATTTAACTCAAATAATAAAATTAAACTCCCTTATTTTCTCCAGTGTTTTCAGGTGATCAACCTCTTTTACTACTTCCCCTATCTAGTTTCATAATCGACGGCTTTGCCGCCTGCGCAAATGTATCCGAGTTTTCTTTAGCATTTTCGCCACACTTGGCCCGCTTGCAACTTTTACGCTCGGCTGGAAATTAGTGGCTCTGCCTTTTGTTTACGACTCCAAAATAAAAGAAAACCCCAAAAAAAAAAACGAAAAGTTAAAACCCACTGTGAGAACTCTGCGTGCATGGCTTTTATTTTGTGGGGGGAACTTGATGTTGTCGCCACCGGGGCGGTAATTATGTACGAAAGTAGCCGAGTATGTGCCCGAAAATAGAAACTTAATTACAACGAAACGGCAATGGGTGCCTGGCTTATTCGCCCTGGGTGACCCTCTATTATTTATCAGTTGCCCAGTAAATCACTTTGTAAATGTCAATTAGTGATAAGGCCAAAGACAGGGGACCAAAAACCAGAGACAATGAGGTAATATATTTGCCCATGCCTTATGCAAATCTCCATTTCTATTTGTTAGCATTGATTTGGCTTGGTTTGCAGCTGTTTGTCTATTTGTATTTTTTGTTTTCACAAGACTTTTTCACACCTTTATGGGCAGCTGGATATTTTGAGTATTTTTTTCGCCATGTTTACCCGCTCACTGTATCTATATTTTGACTGCCACTGCGAATGTTTAGCTACAAAGTTGCCACTGCACTTGGAAATACATTTGAGAAAGGCGTTATTGGGTATGTGGATTTATAGCATATTTATTGTGTCGCTTTAAATAAATATATTAGGGAAAACAAAATCCTAAAATAATTGGAGTATCACTAAAATATTTATTAAATAATTTTTTCAGACTTAAAATGTTTTACAAGCTATACACAATTTTATAAGAATTTTCTTCGCATTAAAAACTATTTTTTAGTGTATGCCTCCAACCCCATTTCCCATTGTGGGTCAATTGGTTTTTATTTTTTTTTTTTTTGTCTGTGTAGTTTTTGTTTTTCTTTTTTTTGGGCTTGTGCTCAGACTGCGAGCCGCCCGCTTAATTATGCGTAACACGACGACGACGACAACGGCAACTGCAACAAATGCAGCCACATTGTGACGTTCAATAGAAAAGCCGCAACAAAGAGGCAAGGCATTTAGTTAAATTTATGAATGGCTCTGGCCACACTGTGCCGGTGAGCGAGCGGCTTAATTAACATTTAAAATGCATAAATTGTGCGACCGTTCGAACTGTGTCAGCAATTTGGCGGCTAACATGGGCGGCGAGAGTCGAACGTGGGCTCAGTGCCCCAACAAGTGCAACGTCACCGAAGGTCTACTTTCAGCTATTGAGTCTATAGTCTAGACCCTCGAAAAGGTCCAATGAAAGTGAGGGACATTAGGGAAAATTTTATGGCATTTCCCCTGGACGGGTGCCAGGTCTTTATTCGGCCAAGTCAATGCACGGTTAATCGCGCGAATCGACACATTTTACACATTTTCATTTCGAACGCGCGCGAGCGCATCGGCAAACCACAAAAGCGTTTATTTCAATTGTAAATAAAATGTAAAAATTGCGCATATTTTTTCATAGCCTCCTAGCCTGGCCTTTTGACATTTGGCTGTCGGCTAGAAGGGAAACAAAAAAAAGATAATAATACCAGCTGTAGTTTGCCAATAAGCGAATTAATTAATAAATTCTAAGTAATCATAGGGGAATGCTGTTAAATTAAATGTGGTTTGTTGGCTTGGAATTTATTTTAAAAATAAATAATAGAGAGGGTTTAAGGTAAGACCCTAAATCTTTCTTACAACATTTTAGAGCTGTGTCTGCTTGTAAATAAATCCCTCTTTATTATATTGTTTCACCCAAAGAGGGCAATATTCTTGCAGATATTATAAATATATTCAAAATACCTCACACTTTGTAATACAAATATTTCCACGTGCTGTCACCTCTTCAAAATTATTTAAATTAAAACTTAAACACAAGTTATTAAAGTTAGCCTGAAACCGCATTCACCGGCAACTCAAAGGTGCATAGCTAAACATACTCTCCCCCATAACCATCGACTTTTGGCATTTTTCTTCGATTGTATCATAAATTTGTACGCTTAATTGGGGGCTCAGCAATTGTTTACAATTGTGGGCACGTAGTAGCGTGGTTCTGGTTTATTTCCCTTTATTACATTTGCATTGGAACGACCTACACGGACAGACGACCCACACACACACTCCAAGATACTAAATATTGTTGAACGATCGAGTAAAGTACCGTAACGTTAATCAATGGAGTAAGTTATTGAGTGAGTTATTGATGGATGGCTGTGTGTTTTTTCTAAAGGCGAGGCGACAATGCACGCCTCGGAGCCAAACCTTGGATCGCACACTAAATTTTATTAGGCCCATTTCCGTTAGGACTGTGTGTGTTAATCATGTTGTGCAATAATTCATTGTTTTTCGTGTGAGGTCTGAGAGTTTTGCATTGGCTTTATGGAAATGGAAATGGGAATGCCATAAAGACACATTTTCCTGACTCATAATCGTGTGCTGACAGCAACACAGGCCTCCAGGGTGTTGATATATGGATTATTCCTTATTTTTATAGGACTTTCTGAGGGGGTATACAAATTATAATAATTAATCCATCATTCTCTGCTAATAAAATTTAATTCCCCTATAAAATCTTCTCAAAAGTACAAAATACCTGTAGCCCTGTGTCAGATAATTCCCTAGTATATCTTTAGAAATTTCTATTTATAGGCTTTACATCGCCCACAGTTGTCTACAAAGCAAATTACAATCTACTTAGCATCTTTCAGCCGCCTCAGAAATGCACTCAAAAGCGCATTTCCATTAACAGCATAACAGCGCTCCCCTGAGGAGCTATTTGGTTATACAGTCACGCCCCTAACCTGACACAGACCATATATATATGCCATATATATTCCGTACACCCAGACCTGGATCACCTCACATGTTGGCTCGTGCTCGCTGCCGGCTAATTAATTAAGCTGAAGAAATTGGGTCAACAGACGGCAGGCAGGCGGGCGGGCAAGTGCATGGGAAATCCGGGGCGGGGAAAGTGAACCCGCCGACCCTTGGTGGCTCGGAAAATTCGTAAAATTTCCAACACAACCCAACCAAGAATTTATGTGCAAATGTAAAGCCAGCGGAGCCCATGATTGAGCAATTTATAGAGCGGCAACACGCAAGTCACGGGGGAAAATACAAACTACAAAATACAAAATACGAAAAGTGGGAGAACCAAAAAACAAGGCAAGTTCCTAAACCAAAAACTGAATCCGTCCAAGGGAGCGGAGGTTAAGTTATGCTGATGAACAAATCCAGTGGAGAATGGTGAACTATTTCCACATAGTTTATGGCGAAAATTCTCTCAATTAGTGCGAGACAAAAATACAGATTTTGTCTTGGCCGCCAGAAAAATAAATAAATGCATAAATATTTCAGCAAGCATAAATTTATTGTTGTTTATATTTGAAATTGAGTTTTGTAGCTTCAATATGGACCACATAATACGACCCCAATTGTATTGCAAAATATTAAACAGAAACCAGAATTCAAATTTCACATATTTGTGGTTATATCTCAATGGTATTATATATCACAAGGATTATCTTTTAATATCCCCAATTTGGATATTTTCCTGGTGTTTAATGTTACCTAAGAACTTCCCAAACTTACTAAAAAGCCATGAACCAAACAATTGTTTGCTTAAAGTTTTAATTCTTTTGTAAACAAAACAATGAAGAAAGTAGGGAGCTTGAGTCCATTTTATTGTTGTTTTTGGGCCACACACTAAGGGGAAATGTGCTGCTCGGGACCACATGTACATGTTCAGGTTTGTAATTCCATCGAAGTATAAAAATCTGTTTGGATTTTCGTGGTGAGAGGTGGAGGCCAGCCAAGGCACTTAAAAGCAATGCAAATGGGCCCCAGCCTGGCCGGCAACTTGTTGGATTTTTGTTTACATTCTCCCATGCATTTCTTGTCTGTCTTGCTGTCTCAGCTAAATTGCAAAGAAAAATTCTTATTTAATTCCTGTTGAGTTTTGTATGCCGCCCAAAACCTATTTCAGTCTCAATTTGTTAGTGTCACGACCCCTGAGACAACGAATACGGCAATATCTCGTCTACGTTTCTCTACAGATATTTGGAGCAATGCCTCGATGACATCATTTTTTGACGCAATATTTTTTGTTGGGGGGAGAGGAGAAATCTATATTTAAAATACTTTTTAGCGCTGCTCACATCACAAAAAAGATCGGTGAGGAGGTGGAAGTATAAGCGATCTTCAAAGACATCTTTGGAATCACTTTCAAGAGGCTCTGATTGGGATATCTGCCTGTCTGAGTGTACTTTTTATATATTTACTTAATTAACTTCAAGTGGCTATAACGAGTTTATGAAGTCAACATTATGATATGTAGACTTTAAGGAAATATAACATTTATTTTAGTGATGATTTTTAATATAAATATTATGAATATATATCAAAGAAAAATATAGTCTCCAAATACTGAAAATATTTTACAACTTAAAAACATATTTTAAACAGCCTTTAATTATATTTTAGAATATATTTTAGAGAACACAATGCGTTTAGCCCATAAATTACTAACTTAAGTTATTTTTAAAGGTATTTTTAAAGCCGGTTACAAAACCTATGATTAACTTATGAACTTATCAATCGAACGTGCTTATTGATTAGCAACTTTGAAATATTCTTAATGACTTTTGTGGCACTAAAAGTCGCAAGTCAATATATATTTAATAAACCATTTTTAATATGTGGAATTTAGTTGAATTTTAATGTAAACTTGAAGCACAATTATTTAAAATAAAATAATATTATTATATTTTTTAAACCTTATTTGAATCACTTTATATAGGTTTTTGTCAATCATTTCATTATTTATCTAAAGAAACGTGCTTGGCACCTTTAATTGCTTTGCACCTTTGATTGTTTTCACACTGTTTTTATCGCTTTACTTAATGAATTGCTAACCGTGCCATTTTATTATTGAATTACAAATATTGATTCAGCAATTGGTGAATAATTTTCAATTTTATCTTTTTCAAAGCATGTAAAATCTTTAAAGGAAATTATCGATTATTTGTTTACTGCATAGAACAACCCAACCCCATTGCTCCTTTCAGATCTAAATCAATTTTCCAGCTTCAAACAAATTATGATATCATAGCCCGCAGTAAGCTGACTCAATCTATGGGAAATTTGCATTTGACCTCGTAATTCTGTTTTTTTCTATGCATTTGCAGTGCAGCGTGAAAATATTTTTGCCACAGACTTTCTAATGATTTTTTCGGAAAAGTTTCGCAAGACTTGGGCCTGGCCTTTAATTGATTTGTAATTGTAATGGCTTCAGTTTTTTTTTTGGGTTTCGATTAATTAGTTAGCCTTGTTAATTGGCGTTATCCGTAAACAGAGTTAAAGAGGAAGCGCCGCCAATTGAGACATCAGTTGCGCAGGCGCCGTGGGGTGGCCCCCAGTCACCATAAATGTATGATAACCTGCGGCTTTGCCAAGTTGGGAACACGGCCCAGCGGGCTGGGAACTTGTAAGTGGAGGAAACCTGGTCAGGGAACACGACCCAGGGAGACGAAGATGGTCGGATGTGGACAAAGTCAAGTCACGCATTTCCTCCAAACTTGATTTACAATTCCAATGGCAGAAAGTGCAGCAAATGTAATTTCAAAGTGGCTGCTACACTACAGTTTTATGGAGGATTTATACAGTACAAATATATTTATTATTTTTAAATATTACATATTTTTGAAGGTTTGCTTTAAAATATCTATCCAATAATACAAAGAATTAACCAAAATACTCAACACTTTTCTAGGTTTTATACTATGCTTTTCAATACATTTTGAGTCTGCGCTTTAAAGTTGTTATACGTTATTTCCCAAGTCATCTTAGCAGAAGAACACAAAGGACAAAAACAATCAAAGACAGTGCAATAGCCTTTAAAAAAACCGGCCCCCAAGAGCGCCAGTAAGAATCGCAATCCACAAAAGGAGATACATAGATACATTTGTAGCTACAACTTTGACGTTGGGCTGTCTGTCGCCTGTCACTCGGACCGAGGTACTCGTAAACAGGAAAACATTTCCTCGAATGCAGCATTAAGTTGAGCATGTTCACAGCATTTCCTTTGTCTGTTCTCGAAGCCAAAGCACTTTTGTACTTTGTGTTTGGCGTGGGCAGTCTGTCCGATTGACACTGGCGCCGTCTGACATTGAAATCCTGGGCAATTTAACTGGCTTTCTTGGTGTTAAGTCGCCGAAAATCAAAACAGTACGAGAAACCATAGTTTGGCCTACTTTCGGTCCGCCAAAATAGTCGTGCGTCATAAATAAAAGCAAACAGAGCAGCGCCACAGCTACTGAAAATGCTTTGGGGGTCCACGACAGTTGCCGAAATAGCCCCAAAGAGTCTTTTGCTCTCTGGGTAGACAGCATAGTATATGTTTATATATATTTAGGCATATATCTGGCCAGCCTGAAGGAGGCGACGACGCACTATGGCCGGAAAGATACAGATACGTTGCAAAAATCAAGTTTTTGATGAAAACGGATCGTAAAATTTGTTATTGCATTCGACAGGTAACAGTTCAAAAGGGTTGGATCCAAAAAATGATTCAAATCGGTTCAGTATCTTAGAAGTTACACGGGTTCAAAGTTGAACTTTTTTTTGGTTGCAAAAAATTTAGTTCGTTTTTTAGAAAAATTCTGACTTTGCGGTTGATTTTTGGCTAAACTATGTAACCAACCGGCATGGTTTTGGTTTCTATCGAAAGGATCATCAAATCTCGGTAAAACCAAGGTAGAATGAAATTATAATATGTTTGGCACGTGCAGGCATAACTGTTTTACCAAAGTACTAATTTTTCACCTATTTTTCAACTTTGATGGAATGTCAAAAATGAGACTACACGAGATGATGGGTTTGGCGTATGAGGTGTTGTACTTGAATATGTCCTTTATCATATTCAAAAGAGATCGGCTGCCCCAATCTGCCCCTAAGAAATTCCAAGGCAAAAGATACTTTCAACTCAGCGGAAAAAACGGGCGGTTTCGAGCAAATTCTGCTACAAGCGCAGTACGAAATTGTATTGCGGTCATTCACTTTTGCCTGTATTGGCGGCTTGTTTTTCGATTCCTGACTTTGTAAGGACTTTTAATGACTTCAAAAGAATGTATAATGATTAAATATTGTTCAAAAATATTAAATGATGTAAGATTAACTGATTACTTTGAACAAAAAGTGCATAAATGATGGAAAATT